>PVLD010007757.1:0-78641 GCA_004027595.1 Dinomys branickii
TGGGAGAATGTCCCTTAAGCTTTCTGCTGAGATTTGTTCTTTTGTCTTCCCTTTTTTTTGGGTATCTGATTCAAAATATTGAGCAGTGGATTCCCCAGTCAGTTCAGCAGGCAAAGGTCTGCTGCAGAGGTTGCTCCAATGACTTTTCTCTGGGGGAATGTCCCTTAAGCTTTCTGCTGAGAGTTCCGCTTAAAAGGCTGTACAGATATTGGTTAGATACTCCCTACCTAGTGACCTGGGTGAGGCGTGTATGACCGCTCCCCCGCCCTCCCAGGGTTCCCTGCAGTTATAGGAATGGATCTCCTCCCCCACTCGGTGATCTGGTCGCGAGCGCGGATATCTCACCAGTTTTTGGAGTCCCTGCAGGCATGAAGGTTCCAAGGTGCCAGTCTATCCTTTGGGGCTTTCTGCGTGGCCCGCCCGATGCGCGCGAAATGTGGGACTGCTGGGCGTTGCCGCCGCCAGAAAGCCGATCTGTCAGGAGTCGCCGGAGAGCTGCGCTGGCTTGGGAGGCGGGAGGGACCGAGCTGTCTGTGTTCTCAGGGCATTAGGACCCAGCCAATCTTCCTCCCCGCTCCCGGCGTTTGGGGCCCTCCGCGCGGCCTGCCCGATACGCGCGAAACGTCATCTCAATATTTTTAAAGTTTTTTTTCTCTAGTATTTCATGTTGAATGATTTCTATTGCTGTATTTTCAAACCTTTTGAATTTTCTGTATATCTTAATCTGCTGTTAATCTATTTCAATTTATTGTTTATACAATTATTGCTTTTTTATATCTATATCAACTTTTTAGCTACTTTTTATATCTTTTATTTCTGTTCTCATAATGTTCGTGTTCTGCCTTCTTCAGCATATAGAACATTTTTCTAACACCTATTTTAACAGTCCTATTTTACCATTTCCAACATCTTTATGTATTTCCAGATCTATTACTATTACTGAATTTTTTTCTCCTGGTTATGGGTCTTATTTTCCTAATTCTTTGTATTTCCTGTCATTATTTATTTGATGCCTAACATTTTAAATTTTATGTTGCTCAGGGCTATATTTTGTTACATTTCTTTCAAAGTTGTTCAATTTTGTTCTTATATGCATATGTTAGATGGAATTGATTAGCCACCTCTGAAGATTGCTGTTAATTTCTTAGTAGGTCTGTAGCAACCTTTTGTCCAGATACAATGTAGCCACAGTTCTATTATTTTTTATTTGTTTGTTCTGAGATAAACTCTCATTGTGTAATTTAGACTCACTTTGAACTTCTGGCCATTCTTCTCCTTCCACTTCCATAGTGCTGGGACTAAAATTTTGTGGCACCACACCCAGCTAATTTAACTTAATTCACTTCTAAAGAAAGCCCTTTGGAATATTCTGCCAATGTGCTGGATATCTAGAGATAGTGTGGCTAGTGAAGACACAAAGTTTGCCCAGCCCTGTAAGAGCTTCCAAATCGTTCTTTCCTTTGATTTCTGGTGGCTCTTTTCCCAGGCTTGAGTAATTTCTTTCTACCTATGTACAAATTAATATTCTACCAAATATCTCATGGGAGCCACCTACAGTTTGCTTGAGTTCTCAGTTATATACCTCCTTTCTGTGTGCTAGTCCTGCAAATGCAAGTTGGTTTGGTCTCCCGGCCTCCAGTTTCTTTCTTTTCAATTCAGTGAGAAAACCTTACATTGTTTGGATTTCCTTTCTTCCCTCCTTTTTTTTTTTTTTTTTTTTTTGCGGTACTGGGGATCGAACTCAGGACCCTGTGCTTGCTAGGCAAGCACTTATTCCACTGAGCTATATCCCCAGCCCCCCTTTCTTCCCTCCTTATAGCACAGCCTGGAAACTGCCTCTAGTGAGGCAGGTGAGTTTGTTTTCTTTCTCTCAGGATCATAGTCTCTTCAGGATTATAGTGCTGCACTGCCTCCTGCATAATATCTAAAACCACTTTGTTGGATGCTAGTTTCTAGATTTTAGTATCCTGTTTCCATTTTTTTTTTTTTTCACATTGGAAAGGGTAAGTCTCTGCCCGTTAGTCCATCCTAAGCAGCAGCAGAATCAAATGTATATCCTTTTAAGGCTTTTAGGGTTTTTTACATCATAGAAATAATTCCTATTCATTTTGGAATACTTGGGGGAAAATAAGAGTATAAAAACTACTATTGTCTTTTAATTGAGAAATATACAAAATTTCAGAAGTGTCATCTAGATGCGATAGTATCCAGGAGCAACAAAACTGTTTCCGGAAGCTGCTCACTAGTTTCACTGCATCTACTCACTCAACAGTGTTTCTCATTCCCCCAGCTTAACCAGTGACTTACTAGGAGAAGGAAAACATAATGATTGACTAGTCATCCTTTTCTGATTTGAGGAAAAATTAGAACCTCATTCTGTTACAAAGAAAAGAAAGCAAAATGCTTTAAGATAAGCAACTAATCAGTATATCTTGCTGAATAATAAAGCCTGATGAATAATTGGAAATGAGTACATGATTGCGTATTTGATAAAACTAAGAGATAAATGGAAATTAAAGAAGGTAAACTGAAATATATGTACCGTCAGGACAAATGATGGTCTGGGAGAAGTACTGAAGAGTAAAAAAAATATTCTTATCTTATGGGCTGATTTTGAAATACTTTTTTATTTAAAAGAATTAGCAACTTTTGTTTGAGAGATCTGTACATGTATCAGCATCCTTAGTTGAAAGCAAGCTTTTCAGAGATAGAACATTTAATGAAAAGGCAGCAACATAATAGTTTGTTAGCCATGTAAAAGCATTTGCAGAGAGCCAGTATTTCATCTGCAGACCCCTTCAATATTTGAAATAGTCTTCAGACTTAGGATCAACTTGAAACTTACATTTGTAGCACATGACAGTACCACTAATAACCATAATATCAGCACTGAAAATTTACTTTCCATATATTGTGGAGCCACTAAGGTTCATTGATTTAGAATTCAATGTTTAATTTCTGATTGGCAGTAATTTGTCTGTCAAGAAACTTTTCTGAGGACATTTATTTTATTTGAAATGACAGAATTCTGTTCTATGTCTTTTTCCTATACATCCCTCCTCATTTTTGTCTTTAGATGCTCAGTGGTCTATAAAAGTCTTGAAGAAATGATACCTAAAATTCAAGTAACTATACAGAGGCGTATAAAAGCAGCCCCAAATGACAAGATAATTAATACTTACATCTTTCTACCCAATGGTGTGTGTGAGAGAGATTTTTCCCTTTTTTCTGTGAGTGCTTGGAAGAATTGTATAGGTCTTAAAAGAAATCAAACTCTGGACAAGACAGAATGTGAATACTGGTTGAGTATTTCTCTCTGAGACCCACGCTTCTACTTTCTTACATCAAAAATGCATAGAAGAATTATATGCACCACCATGAGCCTGAGATACTCAGCTGGCACTGTGTAATCACTAAGTATGTAGATTTTAGAGTCAGCTTGACAGAATTGATTCAGGATACTATTTACTTTTCACATTGGGCCATTGGCAAGTTAGTTCAACTCTTACTGACCCATTATGAAATAAAAATAATAATAGTTCCTAATATTATTGGTCAGGAGTAATTGAGAATGTATGAAAGAGTTGATTTCACTGGCTGGGAAATGTGCAATAATTAGTAGTTGGTCCTGTTATAATTACCAGAGCAGCAGTAGCAGTTAACATAGATCTAGCAAGTCTCAAAAAGTCTTTTGTAGACTACTCTATAGTTTGTGAATCAGTTAAGTTCCTAATGCTGTTTAATTTGCTATTGGAAACTAACTTTTGCTTCTTGGTAGTTTTCTGTGAAACTTCTGAGGTTGTCCTGAAAGGTATAATTGAAAATGTATGATTTTCTATTTCTCAGTTTGATTCTTTTGTGAGAAATCAGTCAGTTAGTTCAACTGTTCTCTGAAGATAGTAACTATTGCCTAGGATATCATTATCTAACAGGAGCATTATTGTTAGGTAATACTTATTGACAGGCTACAAAGCCAACTACCTAAGGTAGAAGTTATATAGTTATGAAAAAATTACCCTTTTCTTTTGAGAACTGACAGTAAAGCATGGATTTTTCTGCTTTGTATAAATTTCATCTTACATCTCTATATTTTTATGTCTTATGTTTGGTTTTGGCTATTGGAGCAATAGATTATAGTAGAGAAAATGGATTTTAAATATTAGGAGGTCTTGATTACCTACTATTTACCTTATGTTCTAACTTGAACTACTTCATTTTTAATGCACTACCATATTCATTTTTTGTCTGGGCCTAGAATTTTCTAAGCTTTAATTGCATGTTTTCAAGATAAAAAATCTAGATGGATATTCCAGTTGGACACTGGTGGTAAAGTGGGATACTGTGGAGTTTAAATAAGAGAATGACTTGATTAGATTTATATATTTGGAAAGAATTTGTATTTTTATCAGGAGCATTACGGAAGCTTGTTAGAAGCTTGTTGTAGTAACCTATAATAGAGACGATTTGGGAATTTAAGTATAATTTAAGTATGAGTATTTCTGCGTGCTGGTTCAAACCATGGGAGCGAATGAAGCAATAACTTATTTAACTTCCCTAAGCAATGAAATATTAATACCTGCTATATATTATAGTGATCACTTCTATATCCATCTGCCCTTGTGTTTCTTACTTTCTTATGTTAAACATTTTCAGCTTTAGTTTTCAGCTCAATTCACTAAATTATCCAAAAGATTGACACTTAGAAGTATATCATAATTAACCTAAGTGCAGGAATATCTGTTTGCAGGGAAACACAACAGAAGTCACATAACTTTTTAAATTTAGCATATGGCCAGGATATAGCTCAGTGACACAAGCACCTGCCTGGCAAGTGCAAGGTCCTGAGTTTGATTCCCTGTACCAGAAAAAAAAAAAAGAAATGTAAATTTAGCATAATCTTTCATTACCCAGGACCATGACACATGTATTTTGCAGGAATATACTGGTTACTTGAACAGGAAGGAATAGAATACCTCTTGCCAAGTTCTCTTAGTTTTTTTTTTTTTCTAGATGTTTAGTTAAATTAATCTTTGGTTTACTGTTGCAAAAGGAACAGAGGTCTCCAAAGCCTTCCATAACACCAGTCCTATCATAACAACCTCACGATGCAAGTCATGAAATTCTTCATGAAACAACTTCAAAGTAAATCTGTGCTATCCATGAATCGATGATAATATAAAATGGTGATTGAACACATTTGTCACTTAAGAGCATACCATTTATGACTTAGTCATTCCACATTGACCGAACAATCAGATTTCTTTCTACTTCCCTGAAAAATGGTCAGTGTTGGTTCCTATAAGTTCCCAATAAGTTTGAACATTTCTATGTCTTTTTACATATTGCTGGGGATATAGCTCAGTGGCATAGTGCCTGTCTGGCAAGCATGAGGTCCTGAGTTTAATTCTCAGTACAAAAAAATAAATAAGTAAAATAAAATAAATGGCTGCAGTTCCACTGGTGCTATAGTCAGTTCTTTGCTGACTCAAGAATGAGTTATTTTAGTGAATATTACTCAGGCTGACCTTAATAGGCTTGCTTATGATTTTGCCACAGGGGCTTATGCACTAAGAAATCTTTATAAAAAGATCTCTGTGAACCCTTGGCCCTAAGCCCAAATACGTACTTTCAGACTGTGACAGGTATATTTGCTTTTTAATTTCTCTATTACTTGAGTCCAGCTATCTTTGGTGCTTCAGTTACATATTGCTAATTATTCACGTGGAGACACTCATGGTGAATGTCTCTTCAGGCTTCAGGCATACTTTACCAATAACTTCCTAATGTGAGGGAGAGGGAAGAGAGAAGAGCCTTCAGGACTCTGGTGAGAAACATGGAGAAACTATGTGTGCTAGATCCATATTGCCATTCTTTTCAAGCTTTTGAAACTTAACACTATTCAAAGGGAGTTCTGCCCCTTAAATAACAAATAAGACAGGGCTAAACACAAATCTATCTCAGCCAGCCATGCAAACTGTCAAGAAAGTACTAGCTAGTACATTAAATCAAGCCTCTCCAGTGGAGTGCTGTATGGTAATTTCATTGTCAATCAAAATTATGTTTAAGTGCCCTTGAAGAAATGGTGCACATCCCCATCCTTAGAAAACTCTTGCGTTTTCTTCTGGATGTATTTCCTTTCTTCCCTACTCTTATGGAGCTCAGCATCTCACCCCCATCTTGTTAGATCCTGGTGACAGGAATCAGTAAGGGATAAAGCAGAGCAAAGCATTGTTTCTCTTCAGCGGTGAGTGGGGCAAAACAAAGCATCCCGCAAAACATTAAGGGGTCAAGACGCCGTGGTTTCTCTTAGTACCCTTGTATTCATGAAGGAAACATGGTAATATTATAAGAGCGGCTGAAATTTAAAAGGTCAATTTTTACACTTGCTGTTCAGCTCACTTAGTAGGCCAGCTGCAAACAGAAGGGAATTGCTGCGTATGGCTTCACTATAGTTCTATAGCTTCATGGATTCTTGAACTAAGAAGAACCAAAAGTTGTTCTGCTTTCACTTTAAGTTGCCCCAAGTTGTTAAAAGCAATTACATAACCCATATTTCTCAATCTCTTTAAGTCAGTAAATAATAGAAGAGTCTAGTCTTCCAGTGCTTCACTTTCAGTGGGAACATGTCCCCAAGGGACTTCAGATAATACCTTAATTGTGGCTGTCAGTCCATTGACTGTTAGCTTTCTGTCCTCAAAAATGATGAGACATTTCAATACCCTTTTCCCCACCATCATCTGATACCCAATTCCAAACATTATGCTTTCGTTTTTGTGTGGCACCTTGTTCTCCAGTAATAATCTGTCTTAAGAGTATATTTATTTACAGGTACTACCTTAGCCTAATAACTTCTATAACAAATGAACTGAGTGCTTTACAAAGAACAGAAATTTATTTCTCACAGTTCTGGAGGCTGGAAATTCAAGATCAATGTGCCAGTAGGTTCAGGGTCTGTTGAAGGCCCTGCATTAGCTGTCAAGATGACACCTTTGAATACTGTGTTGTCAGATGGCAGAAGAGATAAAAGGCCAAAAAAAAGGCCTACCTTGTTACCTCATAAAGGTCTTGCTTCTTAATACTGATGAATTTAGGGTTAATTTTCACTGTAAATTTGAAGGGGCACAGATATTCAGACTACAGCAGCAGGAAACAAAAATCTATTAAAAACCAGCTTCAAAATAAAGAGAGCTTATTATAAAGATATGGATTCATGGGGCCAACGATATAGCTCAGTGGCGCAGTGGCTGCCTGGCAAGTGCAAGGTCCTGAGTCCGATTCCTGGTACAAATAAATAAATAAAGTGAAATAAAGATTTGGATTCACTGAAGTTCAAGAAAAGTACATCTTTAAATTAATTAAGTTTATTGGTACATTTTAGATACACATAATGATCATATTCATTATAGGGAATTTGTACCTGTGTATGATATATTTTAATTCCTCTTTTTTCTCCAATCTCCTCTCTTCCCTTCAATCCCTCTTCCACTCAACTATAAAGCTTTCTGTCTATTTTATCCTTTTTTCCCTTTACTCCTTCCTTTCCTCCTTCCTTTCCTCCTTCCCCCTCTCTAGTTACTCTTTCCTTTTGAACAATTTCTTCCCATTTTGTAATAGCTATTCTATATTTTGTCCTTATTTACTTACTGAATTTCTCATACCAGGGAGATAATGCGATGTTTGAATGTGTGTGTTCAATTTATTTCACTTAAGAGTATGGTCTCAAGTTGCATCCGTTTACCTATAAATGTCCAAGTTCATCCTTCTTCATGGTAGAGTAGTACTCCATCATATAAAAAACCACACCACTTTTTTATCTATTCATACATTGATGGGCATTTGGGTTGCTTCCAAGATTTAGTTATTACAAACTGTGTTGCTATAAACAGGAGTGCGCATATATTGCTATGGTATCACCTTTTCAGTTCTTCTGAAAAAATACCCAGAAGGAGAATAGCTGGATCAAATGGGTCCTCTAATCCTAGTTTTTTGAGGAACCTCCACAGTGATTTCCAAAGTAGTGAAAGTACGTTATTTAGAGCAGGATCATGTCTGCCCTGTTTAGTCCTGCCTCCTTAGTACCCAGCATAAAGCCTCCTTAGTACCAAGCATAAAGCCTGACGAATGGGGTTTGAATAAGTATTTGCTGAACTAATAAAAATGGCATGGTTAGCAGTTACCTCAGTTTCTGGATCTCTTTGTTCATCTCTGAAGTTGGAAGTGACCAGAGGTAGGGATTAGCTCAGGATGGATGACATGTGATATAGATAGCAAGACAAACTGGGACATATTTGTAATCCAAAATAATATTCTCTTATAAGGGTGCACACCAGGAGAGATGATTGGCACATAGATCTTACCACCAACCTCGATGGATTATAATGCCAGTTTTGCAACTAATAGCAAACTTTTCAAATGCCAGCTGTATAATATGTAATAATTATAGGCTTACAATGATGAAAACATGACCTTTGAAACTTGGACGTTTAATTTAGTAGTTTGAGCATTCTGAATTTCTCTAATCTTTAGTTTTGTCATTTGTAAGTATGAATATACAATTTAACCTATATCATAGACTTGTGATGATTTTATAATTATTATTGTAAATGGTCAATAACTAGTGGCAGCCATCATGCTGTTATTGTCATTGTCATACAAAGAGTACTGGGCTAAATGTTGTCTTAATAGCATTAATTTTGGTCTTGGTGTTCATTCAACCTGTTTGGCCTCTTTTTGGGCTCTTTTTTTTTTATAAAATGGAAAAGTTAATCTAAATGATTTCTAAATTTCTATTTAGTTCCAAGCTATTAAGATTGTGTGGATGTTTTTCATTCTGTGGAGAGTTGTTATAGAATTAAATGAGATAATGTATGTGAAATGCTTTGTTTGTCTTAATGCCTAAACGTTTGTAACTAGTAAATATTAACTTACAAAAGTTTCCATTACAGTTACGTATGATACCGTGTTCTCTTGGGCACTTACATTAAGAGTTTCTGGAATTAGAAAGCAGGCTTTGAGTAATTGCAGAGGTGCTTATATATTCAATGGCCATTGCAATAAGGTCAATTTTTTGTTCTAAAAGAAGCTTTATATACATAATTTCTTAAGGGAGCCTTGTGGCAAAGTCACTCTTGTTTCTGCATAATGTTGGCTTAAGAAGAAAATCAGCCTGTGTAATCAAAGTCTGAAGTACCATACTTGATTATGCTGGTGGATACGTTGATGTGATTGTGAAACAGGTGTTGTTATAATGAAGTATGTTAGCTCAGCAGTTCTGACCCTCAGGAGACTGAGGAGCCTGAGTTATATTTCTTTTGGAAAGTCAGGTACCTGAATATAAATACCAGTAGAAATGAATTGTAACACAAGAAGTTGACTCTTTCTGAAATTAAATAAATCTTGAAATGTTCAGTCATTGTAGCAAGCAGCACCATTTTATACTAAGAAATTTTCCTGAAAATTTCTGAATTGATTTTCTAATAAAACTATATTTTTTGATACTTTACCCAGTAGATGATTTTCAAATTGTATCTGGGGCATTTTAACCTCATCTAGTATTAAAAGAGAGCCATTTTAAGAATGCAAATTAAAAAGAATGTAAGATTTGAAGAGAAAAATGGAAGAAGTTTGATCCCAGTAAACATTTTTACCTCATCTACTAGGTTTAATGAAAATAATAGATGCCTCGTTAAAGAATATAGGGTAGTTGAAAATGAAAATTCCTTGGGTAGAGTGTTTCAGTGTCGTTAAGTTCAGATCCCTTAGCTGCTCTCCTCAACCTCATCCTTCTGAATTATAATTTTAAAAGCGTTTGCTTTCTGCCCTTTTCATCTGAGAAACATTAAGTTCAGAAGATTGATGACTGACTTTGAGTTTGTATGTAGAAAGATAAACTTGTTTCCTATAATTTGTAGCGTTCTGCATATGTGAAAATTTATGGACAATTAGGTGTTATTGCTTTAACAATTCAACTATAGATGATGACAATAACTTGCTTCATGGTTAATAAATTTTGTCCTTTATTTGATTGACTGGTTAATGGAATCAGAAAATACTTTATGTCTGCTCTTTACAATAATGTTTTCATTCCTACTGGAAATATGTATATTTGGGTCTTCTTTATTTGTTGTTTTTTCCCTTTTCCTAGTTTTATTCTGTATTATCTCTGGCTCATTTTAATTTAATACAAGAAAGAGGCATTAAGTTGGCTATTATGTATTATACAGTAATCAATAGCTCATTCATTTTCTGTTACTGTCTCTGAAACAGCTGCCACATTAGATATTTTGTATAAGAAGTCAGACTTAAAAATTTAAATGCAATGGAAATTTGTTGGATAAAAATAGAGATACTATAGCCTAATATTTTCTTACATATACAAGCTTCATTTAACCTTTGCAAAAGATTCTTGGGAAGTTTATGCGTTGTGTGGCTTTCTCCTTTGCCAGCCCTCATGCCTTTACCAGCTCTTTTTAAAACAGGGTTGCATTTGGACTCTCAGACCTAAATAGTATGAGAAGAACATAAGCTGCAGATATCTTCCCTCCATCAAAGTTAGGAAGCCCACGTGACCTGCTTCGGTTGCCTTTTTCCCCCTGTCTACAGTGCTTTTCAGGCTAGGTGCAGTGCTTTTCTGATACGCCTGTCTAAGCTATGGAGACCCCAAATGAATACCCTCCTCACCATTAGAATAGCAATGTCGATTCTCTTTCACTATGGGCGGTGGGCCCTGCGCTGTCTGGTAGGGCCTGCCTCAGACATGGGTCACTGAGTACTGCCCACTCAGCACTTACTTTGCTTTATGGGCTGAAGTTCCTTGAATTCCAAGAGATAATGCAGCCATTGTTTCTCTCAGCCCATTGCCAGACACCCAGTCATTTGATAGTAGACCCTGCCAACCTGAAAAGTGGGGGCAGGCAACCTGCTCCTTCTACCATGGCCTAACATGCCATCTTTGTCAAGAAAATGGAGATGGATCATGCTACTCTAACCACATTACGCATCACTATCAAGCCCTGCTATTGGCTTCCAGAGATTGGCGAATGCAAAGTACCTTTTCTGGTACCAGATGTTATCTTGCATTGTGTGTGGGAAGGGTACTAGTAATGAGCAGGTACAAGTGGCCTACTATATGAGGGCTTATAATTCCCAGTTGGGCTGTGTTTAGATTTTTGTCTTTCTAGTTCTATTTCAGGGGATATTGATGGGGCTGAGGAGTGGTGGTGGAGATTTAACTTACTCAAATAATAGTTTCCAAAAGGCTTTTTCTTCTGTGATTGAAAAGACGAGTACAGGATTTTTTTTTTAATTGTTATTCTAAACTTGGTGTTCTTTCTTTCTCTACATTTCTCATTCTGGCTGTTTTAAGTATAGTCATATAAGACCTTCTACAACTTAGAAGTTTTGGTGCTAGAACAATTAAGAAGTACCATTTCCAGGAAGAAAAAGTAAACTAGGCATGACGGCATACCCAGCACTACGGGAGGCTAAGGCAGGATTGCAAGTTCGAGCCCATCCTGGGCAACTTAGCGAGAATCTTGTCTTAAAATTAAAAATAAATAAAAAGGACTGGCGATACAACATTATGAAGACCCTGGGTTCGATCCCCAGGTCTAGAAAAGGAAAAAGAAAGAAAATGTGTGTGTGTGTGTGTGTGTGTGTGTGTGTGTGTGTGTAAAATACTATACACAAATGCATATAGTACTATATGTATATAGTATTTTTTGCTACTTTCCTATCAGTTGATGTTGGTTTTAAACTTGGTAAAAGATATTTTCTTAGAATTAAAGGAGTATATCATAATAATTAATCTTCAAAGCCTGTTTATTGTTTTTATATAAAAACTTTAAATATTTAAAAATTCCATGAAAGTTTTATTTGAAAGCATTTTCAGTAATAAGCCATTAAAACAACTAGTCATCTTAATTAGCCCTATTAGCTCCAGTGCAGTATATGACCATCTCTTTCAGAGTATCAGCTATTTATCGTCATCTCAGCTAAAAATACTATATTTCTTTAGCACTGCTTCCCTTTTCCATCAAGCCACTTGTACTTTTCTGTTACTCACACCTGCCATGGTCTTAATGTGTGTGGTAAGCCAGTCTCCCAAGTTTCTGATACAGTCACTGTTCGTGCTTGTCTCTGTTTGCATAGGTACACTTTTTACATTTTGTATTTTCTTTGGCCCTCATCTCATGTTAGGGTTAAATATCAGTAAAGTACTATTTTAATTTGACCACTTTATACATTATAAAACTTATAGTTAGAAAACTATATTGAATGTTATGTCTATGTTTAAATTATTTTAATTGTTGAATGTTGACGGACTTTTACTCAGGTCTACAAGAAGTTTTGGCTTGATACTGGGGATTGAACCCAGGATCTTCACACTGAGCTAGAGCTTCAATCCCTTTAAAAAATTTTTCAGACAGGATCTGTTCAATTGCTGTGTAACCTAGGCTGGACTTGAATTTGTGTTCCTCCTGCCTCTGGCTCCCCAAGTGCCTGATTATAGGAGTACACCATATTCCCATAACATTTTAATCTACCGATTGTGTTAACTTGGAACAATACCTTATACGTGTCAAGAAAAATTGGAGAAAATCCTGTTATAAGGGGTTTTAAAAGAAAATTTTTCTACCTTTCCATTAATTAATCTGTCCCAGCTTTTCAGTATTTGATATTCTCATTTGAATTCTGCTCTTTCAATTAAACCATCTAATCAGTCTGTTAAAGCTCACTATCACATTCTTGATTTCTTATTTCTGAGATGAGAAGTAAAGTTCTGCCCGTTAAGTTCTACGCTGGTGTAGTGGTTGATCTTTACTTCACTTCTATTTTCTGTTACCTTCCCGGAGAGGAAGGCAGTATGGTAGGACCCCTGGGTGGGTGAATGAGGCCTGTGTTTTTGTATTTGTTTAATAACAAAAGTAGCTATGACTTTGTATAACTCAGTCGCTTCCAAAATCTTATTTACATGGTATATATGAGTTGGTTGAAATAGAATATCCAATTTCACTACATGATTAATGAGCCATTTGTGTGAGATGTATAGTTTGGGAAGTGTCTTCTCACAAATGCAGTAGCATGGATAAATTATGAGAGAAAAAAAGAACCTAGCATGTTAGGTAAGTAAAACCAGTTCGTTGTAGCTGGGAGGTGGGCCGAAAGGAAGTAAGGTAGCCAAAAGGAAGTGATATAAACATAAGTAATTATTAGATGTTAAAAGGCTTATTAAGAAGTGTAAACTTTATTGTAAGAATACTAGAAACTCTTTATATAGTTTCAGTATAAGAGTATATGATCATTTTGTGTTGAAAAATACTACTTGGTAAAAGATGACAAGGGCCAGATTAAACAATCAGTTAGTCATAGGACTGTCAGATTTTAAAAGTAGTATAAACTGGGCGTGGTGGTCCATGCCTATAATCCCAGCACATGGGAGGCTGAGGCAGGAGGTTCATTGAGAGTTCAGGACCAGCCTGGGCTACGAAGTGAGCTCAAGGCCAGCCTGAACTGTGTAGGGAGAAAACAAAAAAACAAAAAACAGTATAGCCCATGAAATTTCAGCATAAAGTTGAATTTCAGATAAATAAGTTTTTATTACAGGCTGAATATCTTTTACCTGAAATACTTCTGACCAAAACTGTGTCAGATTTTGCATATTTTTGGTTTTGGAGTATTTGCATGTACATAATGAGGAATGTCTTAGGGATGAGGCCCAAGTCTATATACAAAATTCACTTATGTTTATATGTACCTTATCTGTAGCCTAAAAGTAAGTTGTTAAATATTTTCAGCATATCTTATTTTTTTAATGCAGTCTGTCCATGAGGTCAGGTATGGAATTTTCTACTGTACTGTCATGTTGGCATTCCAAACATTAGGAGCTTGGAACATTTTGGATTTGGGACTTTTGAATTAAGGATCCCTGTATAAACATGTCACAAATATTGTGGGACACATGTAGAAATCTTAAGTACCAGAGAAAGTGTTGCTTTAGTAAGAAGAAACCAAAAAAAGACTTGCAACAGAGCACTTTATTAGAAGTGTGTGTTAGAAACCAGATCGCAGAGAGCTGAATGATTGGGAAATGAAATTGAATCAGTGTTTTATAAACAACTCTTTCGGAAATAAAAGAGTGGAAAGAAGGGGGGGATGTATATCACTGCCTCTGAGAATTTCAGTGGTGGTTTTATTTTGTTGCTATTGTTAAGCCTAATGACTCTGGCCTGCTAAATTGTAAATAACACCAAATATTAGACACAAGTGACCAAGAATAAAAGAAAAATAACTGGTAATTTCCTTTCTTTGTTAGCATCAGTAAAGTTTCTGTAATCTTTCTTGTCTTTTTCTAACCTTTCTTCTTCTGGATAATATGTCTTCATGAAGAAATTCAGGTCTCCTTTTTTTTTTTAACCAAACCCCAGTAGACAGAGGCCTGCCCCTCCCGGTTACTCACTGGAGTCTCTTTGTCAGCTCTGCCCTTGTCAATAGATGGAAACAATGTGTAGCATCGTCCCCTGCCCAGGCTGTTCATCAGGGAGAGGGTGAGGCTTTCTACTCTGTCCTACAGAGGTATTTTTGAGATCTTTTTCAACAATGACTATTTTGAGACAGGAGTGCTTTTAATACTTGAGGTGCTATATATCTCCTACATTTCTTAGTAGTTAAGATAGTCCTTTAAAAATACCAGTCTGTCATGGAAAGTGCTTTCGTATGTACCTTTTTCTTCAGCAGCCTGCCTCTCTTTCATGGTGCCCAAGAGTTCCAGTGTATGGTGCCCTCTAGAGTGCTTGAGCTGTCTGAGGTAAATTCCCTGAGCCTCCACTTAGTAACTGCCAAGCGAGCAACTCAGATGTCTTTGGCAGAGATTCTCTTCTTTTATTGCTTTTGCTTATTTGATTTAGGAAGAAAACACCACTACAAACTACTCTTCTGAATGAATTTATATTCTCTAGTAAGATGTATCTTAAGTATAACTTTTAACTTCTGAAAACAAACTCATTAACCTTTGGAAACACAATGGCAGACCAATATTTATGTTGTTACTGACCTAATGCAAACATTTAACATGGATACTGAATCACTGCTTTAATATCTTACATTAATATTCCCTTTTGGAATAAAATTCTGAAATAATTGTAGGACAGTTCCACAAAGAAGAAAAGCTAGAAAATATCAAAGCCATTTTGAAAATGATCTCTAATAATGGAAACTATTTTCATCTGATATCTTTTCTTTTTTGATTTGTTAAATAATTGGCCTTGTACAGAAAAATGCATATTGCCATCTTGTTTTATTGAACTCCATTAGTTTTCACTTTACTTTTGCTGAGATGTGTATGCCTATAATTTAGATGTGAAAATGGGCACAATGTCAAGTTTTTCTGTACTTAATTTGGACTGGCCCTTATGTTCTGACTGTAATTTTCTGGTGCCAACTGGCAGTCCTACAATTCAATCCAATTATCTACCTAGATTTAGCACAGATCCCATAAATTGAGTGGTTAGACCCATAAATCTGTACTTCAGAATCTATCTGTAAGTCATCAGTGTCCCCACATCTTAGTTACTTTTCTGTTATTACTGAGACAAAATATCTGATACCCACAATTAAGGAAGGAAAGGTTTAGCTAACAGTTTGTAGAAGTTTCAGTCCATAATCAGGTGGCTCCAAGGCAAGGTGGCATGGCTGAGGGGCAACCATTCATGGCACTGGATGACAGCAAAAGCAACAAGAACAAAAAAGGGAAAAGCAAGCCTCTTTTCTTCCCTTTGCCTGGGATGAGGATGTTTACAATGTGAGGACCCTGGCCCCCTGCTAAGTTACTTAGTTAAACTTCTAAACTTCTCAAGTTGACACAGTGAATTAACCATTATAACCTTGGAGTGTAAACAGCCACCCTATGTCATGTCCTCTATGCCACAGGATGAAGAATTGCTGAGTTACTTAGTTAAGCTTCTAAACTCAAGCTGATGCAATGTATCGGTCATTATACCAAGTTAGTTGTATATCACTTGGCTGACCACCATTTCAGGGTAGCCTATAACTCCCTCAGATTCAGTTATTCTCTAGAACAGCTCATAGGATTTTTCTGAAAGCTTTCTACTTACAATTATAATTTTGTTATAAGGATTATAATTCAGGAAGGGGCAAACAAAAGAGATGTGATGTGAGAAGCAACGGAGGGCTTCATAGCATTTATATGTCATGCCCTCATTGAGTTCATGTTTATGGTCTTCCCAGCATATGAGTATTTCACCAGTGAGGAAACTGCACAGAGCTTCAGTGTCCAGACTTTGAATATGGCTTTTTATTAGATAGGCATTATTGATTAAATAATTACCACATGATTGTACTCAATCTCCAGTCCTAATCCCCTACCTGGAGGTCAAGGAAGGGGGTGAAAAATCTAACCCTCCAATCATGTGATTTGACTTTCCAGAATTGCCAGGCTCTCTCCTAAAACTCTGGAGGTGTCCAGCATGAGTTATCTCTTTACATAAACTAAGGTATTATCAAAGGGAAATCATTATGAATGACAAAAGATATTTCTATAACTCAGGAAATTCCAAGTTTTTGAAACTCTACTAGGGGCTGAGTACAAAGACTGGAAGTATTCCTCATTATATTTGAGATGTCAAGTGTATATTTGATTCAGCCACATAGCATGTAGGTCTGGCTAAAATGAGCTAATAATACCTAAACCACAGACCAAATGCTGGACTACCTTGAAGTTTTCTGTGTAGCGTTAGTTCACTACCCACAGAATCTCAGGGACATGGGAAAATTATAGAAAAATTTTCTGGCAGAAAAATATACATGACCTATAATCCAACTGACAACCAAGTCCTTGTTCCTCGTTGAAAACTCCTATGTATGGCATTTATTATCCACATTCCTATCAGCATTCTGGTCTTCTGAGCTCTGACTAGTATCACATGTGAAGCACTGCTTATAGCAGTGTAGGACTCCTTTAGCCCATTTCTTCAAGCTTTTCCAAACTTCTCCCACAAACTGTTTCCACAGGCTATTGAACCACATGGTCAGGTCCACATTCACAGCAACAACATCACTCCTTCTACCATTTTTCTCTGTTGCTCACCTTTTTCATCCCTGGGACACAGTACCTGATACACACAACTTAAAGGAAGAGAAGTTTTTTTTCCCTCATACTTTCTAATGGAGTCCATCCCTGGTTAGTAGGCTCCAAGGCAGAAATGATATGGTGAAAAGGCATGGTGGAGGAAAGCTGGTAACACCATGAAGACCATTAAATAGAATGTGAAAGGAAGAGCCAGAGACAAGACTATAGGTCACATCCTAGGTCATATCCCTTCCAGGTCACATCCCAGTGGCCTGCCTCTTCTGACCAGGTTCCATCTCTGAATACCACAGTCACCTATGAACTCATGAGTCCTTGGGCTGTGACCCATCAGGCACTGGGCCAGACAGCAGGAAGCTTGGCAAAGCGAAGTATTAGCTGTGTTTATAGCTATTCTGTATTGCTAGAATTACTACCAGAGCTCATCATGGGCAGCACTAGATTCTTTTTTTGTTGCTAATTTTATTGACACATTTTAGATCTACACAGTGATCACATTCATCATAGGAATTTGTATCCAGTAGTTTCCTTTGTTGTGTAAAACTTTTTAATAAGATGAGATTCCATTTGTTCATTCTTTGTGATATTTCCTGTGAATGGTGGTGTTTTTCCATGAAATCTTTGTCTACACCTATATATTCAAGAGTTCTACCTATCCTATCTTCCAAGAAATTTAGTATTTCTCTTTTAATACTTGGGTCTTTGATCCACTTCAATTTTAGTTTAGAGCATGGTGAGAATTATGGCTCTAGATTTGATCTTCAGCATATGGAAAGCCAGTTTTCCCAGGGCCATTTATTAAAGATGCTATCTTTCTTCCAGTGGAAGTGTTTGGTCCCTTTTGTCAAAAATAAGGCAACTGAGTGTGTTTGGAATTTTTTTGCTTTTTGTTTTGAATCATCTAATCTGTTCCATTGGTCCTCAGGTCTGGATTTTTCCAGTGGCATGCTGTTTTTATCATGGTAGCTTTGTAATATAATTTCAAGTCAAGGATTGGGATGCCCACTGCCTTGCCTTTGTTGCCTAGAATTGCTTTTGCTAGTCTAGGTCTCTTCTGGTTCCAAATGAATTCACCATACCTATTCTATATAGTTCTGGAAACATTAGCCGGAGAAATTAGACAAGAGAAAGAAATTAAAAGGAACAAGGTTAGGAAAGGAAGAATTCAAATTATCGTTATTTGAAGATGACATGATACTCTCCATAGAAGACCCCAAAAATTCCACCAAAATACTTCTAGATTTAATAACCAGATTCAGCAGTGTATCTAAATACAAAGTCAGCACTCAAAAATCAGTAGCATTCCTTACACAAACAGCAAAGTCTCTGAGAGAGAAATTAAGGAACCACACCTTTCACAATAGCATCCAAAAACTGAAATACTTAGGAACTGATCTACTCAGAGAAGTAAAAGAGCTTCACACTGAAAACTACAGTGTTCTGAACAAAAAGATTGAAGAGGATATCAGAAAATCGAAATACATCCTTGTTCTTTGCTAGGAAGAGCCAATATCGTGAAAATGACTATACTTCAAAAAGTACTATACAGATTTAATGCAATCTTAATCAAATTACTAACAGTACATCTCATAGAATTAGAGACAGCATTAGATTCTTGTGCGAGCACAAAATTGACTGTTAACTGTGAATTCAAGGGATCTGGGCTGCATGCTTCTTATGCCTGATCTGGCATGGAGAAGACGTTGTAATGCTAGTGCTGCTGATGCAGATATAGATTAATGTTAGCAGAGAGACTGACTGCTCAGAACACAATATGAAATCAGCTGCTTGCAGAACCCTATTATTGAGTGGCAAACTGCATTTGGAATTTTTCAGAAGAACCCTATTATCAGAACCCTATTATTATTACTTTTTGAGACAGGGTCTCGCTATGCTATTCAGGCCAACCTGGAACTCACTTCGTAGCCCAGTTTAGTCTTGAACTTGCAATGATCCTCCTGTCTCAGCTTCCCAATTGCTGGGATTACAGGCATGCGCCACCACGCCCAGCTTCAAGAACCCTATTATTGAGTGGCAAGTGATAAGCTTCAAATGGTGGTAGGCCTTTTTTTTTTTTTTTTTTTTGGTGCTGGGAATCAAACTCAGGACCTTGCAATTGCCAGGCAGGAGCTGTGCTGCGGAGCTATATCCCCAGTCCTGGTTGTAGGCTTTAAGTCAGAATTCGACACTGATTTTAGTCAAATTGCTCACCCACTGGGCAATTGTTCATCCATTTTTTAATTTACAATTTCTAGTCATGCCTCTTTGTCTCAGTCACAGTTTTGCTGAGCCCATAAGTTAACTAGCTAAAATGAGTAAACTCAAACGCTACTGGAAAGTTTCTTTTAAAAACAAGAAAGACCCAATGATGAGACAGCAGTAAGCTATGAGTGTAATGAAAAGAAAGCTGCATTGAAAAGAAAATACCACGAGTCCTACTTAAATTATGGGTTTATTCCAACAGGTGGTTCACATTCTCCAAATGCACTTTGTATAATATGTGGCAAGCAGCTCTGTAATGAATCCAGGATACCTTTGAAACTGCTTTGCCACTGCAGACCAAGTCTCCTGCCTTTAAAAGAATGAGCTTTTGGAATCTTTCAAAAGAAGAAAAAGGCATGAACATAAAGAACAGAAGCTATTATTGAAGGCCATCACTTCATCAAATGTGTCTGCACTGAGAACCTCATTCTTAGTGGTTAACCACATTGCTAAAGTTAAGAAGCCCTTTGCTATTGGTGAGGAATTGATCCTGCCTCCTGCTGAGGATGTTTGTTAAGGACTTTTAGGAGAGGCTTAGTTCAAAAGGTGTCCTGTGCTCCTCTTTTGGCTAGCATCATAACTAGATGAATTCATGAAATAGAGAATATTGAGGTACAATTGGTAGAGAAAATTAATATGTCAACATGTCACAATCGATGTTGACAAATCTACTAATATTGACAAATCAACAGTGCTTGTTTTTGTGCAATGTATTTTTCAGGAGAACTTGTATGAGGATATGTTATATACACCTCTGTTGACAGTAAACACACAGCTGCAGCACGATTCAAGTCTTTGAATGATTATGTATCAGGAAACCTGAATTGGTCATTTTGTGTTAGTAAATGCAAGGATGGAGTAGCTACTGTGACTGGATGGCTTCCTGGTTTCACAAGTCAAGTCCAAGAGCTCATTTCTAAATGTGAGTCTACAGACTGTGTCATCCATAGAGAAATACTGGCTACTGAAAAATGCCACCTGAAGTTAATATTTTGCAGAATGTGATTAACATGATCAACTTCATTAAAATACATACCTTTAAATCATGTCTGCTTGTGCAGCTCTGAGGAGATGAACATAGAGTACACTTCTCTTACAGCAGTGAAATAGCTTTCTAAAGGTAGATTACTGGCCAGAGTTTTTGAGTTACCTTAGTCATTCCAAAGATTTATTTGAGTCATAACTGTGATATGTTTCAGTGACACAGAATAAGTCACAAAACTTACTTACTCATTTTACATTGTCAATCTGCCCAATGAACTCCTCTGTCCCTTCAGAGGAGAATGACTTCAGTATTCAAGTTCGCAGATAAAGTGGCTGTATTCACAGTCAAACTACAGTTTTGAGGGCAACAAGTGAACACTGAGATTTTTGACATGTTTTAAACATTAGCAGAGATTTTTGAAAGTATCTGAGCCAGGGTCTCCCAACTGGTGCATAATTATCTATCTTAGCTTTGAAAGTGTTTTAACATTGCTTCCCAACCACAAAAAAACCCCAAAGAAAGAAAGAATGGATCGTTAACCCATTTGTGAATATTCCAAATGAACAATCTTTGCCTGTACTGGAGTAGGATTTACTTCGTGAAATGATGATGGCCTTAAAAATATGTTTAAAACAGTTTCAAATCTACATACTTGGGGATTAAAGTCAAGGCAGAATATTCTGAGATTGCCATCAAAACACTGAAATCCCTGCTTCCATTTTCAATGTGCTTTCATTTCCATTGTCCTATCCTTGTGAAGCAGGGTTTTCTGCAGTGACAGCATTCAGGATGGGATGATGTGGTATATTGGACATAAGCAGTACACTTTGGTAGCTCCTGTTACCACTAAGTAGAACCATCTATTTGCAAGAAAACAAGATGAGAGCTCCCACTGATTTTGGATTATGTTGAGTTTTATAATAATTGTGTTATATATTATCATGTAAAAATAATAGTGCACAAATAAAGTGCACAATAAATGTAATGCACTTGAATCAATGCCAAACTTCCCTTACTCTCCCACTCCATGGAATAGCTGTCTTCCTGGTGTTCATAAGGTTAGGGACTGCTGGACTAATCCATGAATGGGTGTTGTGGCCCTGTAATCCAGTTAACCTGCCAAAATCCCATCTTTTAAAAAAAAATTTTGTCTTTTTGAGACAGGGTTTCACTATGAAGTTTAGGCTGGCCTTGAACTCACTTTGTAGCCTAGGCTGGCCTTGAACTCACAGTGATCCTCCTGCCTCCACCTCCCAAGTGCTGAGATTATAAGTATGCATCACCACACACATTACTATCATCGTTTTAAAAAAGTGCTGTTTTTCCAAAATGATTTAAAATCATTTTCATAGGATATTAGATTTAAGGAAGCAAAAATGGTATGAAGGAAGAAGTTAGGCAAGAGGACAAGTCAACGACTAGTATAGTCTGTTGGTTTAGACCACTTGGTCATACTGATACCTTGGACTACTAGGGAGGTAACACTTATTGACAGACATAGTGAGGCTGACATTTTTAAAATCTGAGATTCTAAGAGACAATATTCATAACAGAAATAGGATAGAAGTGCTATGGTGCGTATGTTTGTATCTACTCAAAATTTGGTTGTAGAAATCCTGCCTATAAAATTGATGGTATTTGGAGGTAATTAGATCAAGAAGAAAGAGCCCTCTCATGAACAGGATTAGTGTCTCCACAAAAAGAGACTCCATACATTTACCTTAATAGCAATCCACAGTCTGTGTAAAAACAATTCCTACTGCTATAAATTTTGGTAGGATTTCTTTCATTTCATTTCAAAATCTTATCATTCTTCAAATATTTATTTTTATTTGCTTTCATTGTAATCACAGTTGTTAGAGCTATATATTGCCCAGTATTTTAGATACCAGTCCAAAACAGCTACTGAGCACTTGAAATGTGGCTAGTCAGAAATAACAACCACTATAAGTATAAAAGGCATACCAGATTTTGGAAAATGTATAAAATATCCAAAAACTTCTGAAAATATTTCATGTTGAAATTGTACTTTAGCTATATGGAGATAGACACGATAGCAGTATTTATTTTAATGTGTGTACTAGAAACACAAAAGTTACCAGAGGCTTGCATTTCTGTGTAAGTACCACGCGCTAACTTGATTGCGCTGCCCGAGCATGAGACTTGCATTTCTACTTACTGCTTTTTTATAGAATAGGTTTTCTGTTAACTTTTCTATAGAATCCGTTCTCAATGTAAAATTTTAGAAAGCCACAGGTTTAGAAATGTATTCATACAGCAGAATAATCAGTACTGAACAAGCATATGGATAAAATTAAGTCCTTGAAAGCATAGTAAAAATATCAAGGATATAAAGTTACTACTTTAGAACACCAGGCTTTCTCAACTCTCAGGAAGCCCACTCCTTTCATGGTAGATTTTGAACTTTCCCAGAGATTATACACAGAAGCGCTGCTGATTACTAATTGAGAGAGGCCTTTTTTCACCATAATTTAAAAAGATCTATTGTAAAATTGTCCCTTATTAATGCTAAATTGTGAAGCGTTCAGGAACTTCAGAAGAAAATTATAACTTTTCTCAGATCTATGCATTTTAAGAACAGCACTTAATTTTTGTAAAGGGAACCAGTTTCCTAAATAAATGGAAAAGAGTATGTAATATTTGTATAAAGGAACATATAAAGTGAATATTTTTAGATATTGTAGAGTAGAAGATACATATTGAAGTAATATACAGAATTAGAGGGATTAGATTTTAACTAGTTCACTGACTTAACCTCTTTGGCCTTATTTTTTCATCTGTTGAAGTCCTATAATTACAAATTCTCCTTTCATCTTCAGGATTCTAGGGTTGTCAGCTTAAGTCCTAGGACATCTTTGGTATCCTTTGCTGTTATTTGTGGAATATTAAGGGAAAATACAATGTCATATTCCTGCCACTTATTGGGGTCTTTCTTTAATCCTTCCTCTACAATGAATCACACAATGTAGATGTCATTCTACATAAATTTAATCATTGTAGCTAAAATAAGCTCATTCCTCATTTAGAATAGTATTTCCGTAGGCAAAGAAGAGCACAGTTTCTGTAAAGGCACCCAGTGCCCCTGAACTCCATGAACTAATAGAAACTTATATTGTCTCTTTCCTTCAAATCTTGAAACAAAATAGTTTTCTACTTTCCTTTATGAGATTCACCCTACTAATTTCTCTAAGTTTTTAGTGGTCATGCTTGTATATCTATTATGCAAGACATAGAAACCACTTCTCCACTTTTCTAGATTTATTCCTCTTAAGACAGGTAAATGTATGCTGTCATTCACATCAATCACCGCAAGTGCCTGCGCCCTCATTTCCTCTCAACAAACTGTACATGATTTAGCCAAATGGAGATTGATTGACTTATTTACTTAGCAGCAGCATGAAAGGCCCTGCATACTTGTGGCTGGGGCTACTGCACAGTTTATAGGGGATGAATTCCTTAAATGAAAAGCCATGTCTGTTTCTCCTAATTCTCAATTATCTTTCAATGCAAAACAAGTTGGAAGAATTGGATTTTAGAAATAATTTATAAATCCATTGGAAGTACTGGTCTGGCATTTGGTATGAGGCTTCATTATTACTCGTTTAAATCAGATTATCTGCAGAGGCGCGTTGAGAGTAAGTTGTAGTTCACCTTCACTGACCTCTGCTCTTTTATCATCATCGTCGTCATCAACAGGCTTTATCTTTAGAGCAGCTTTAGGTTCACAGCAAAATCATTTCGATAATACAGAAATTTCCTTTACTTTTCCTGTCCTGCCTGACATGTATGTAGCTTCTTCCTCAATTTGCAGAGGGCCTTAACACTGCTACATTTGTTATAATCAGCGAACATAGATGACACAGCCTTACAATTCCAAGTCCATATTTTATATTAGGACTGATTCCTGGTGTTACGCATTTGGTATGTTTCGACAAATGAATAATCGTATGTATCTACCGTTATAATTTCTAAAGAATAGTTCCCCTTTTCTTCCGGAAAACTTCGTCCTGCCTGTTCAACCTTCCCTCCTTTTTATTAGAGAGAAAATAGTGCTCCTTTACTATCTCCATAGTTTTTCCTTATCCAAAATTTCATGTACTTGCAATCATACCGTATATACCATATATAGTGTTTTCACATAGTTTCTATCATTTTAGTAAATGCATTTAAAATTCTTCTATGTGTTTTAAGGCATTAATAGCCCATTTCTTTTTAATAAGTAAAATTCTATTATCTATATATAGCACCATTAATTCATTCACTAACCAGAGATTCTTGGTTATTGAATTTTAGAAACAAATTTATTTTGTTTAGGTTATCGCCCTAACCCTCACCCTAACCCTAACACTCACCCTCACCCTAACTCTCACCCTCACTCTCACCCTCACCCTCACACTCACCCTAACACTCACCCTCACCCTCACTCTGACCCTCACCCTAAACCTAAACCCTTGATTATGTCCAAGTTTTGGCAATTATGACTAAAACTTTGGCAATGATAAATGTAAACATTCATCCCCAGTTTTTTTGTGTGGGGATGTAAATCTTCATAACAAGCAATGCAGTTTCTGAGCCCCTTGATTAAGAATGTGTTTAGATGGAGAAGGAAACACCAGGATTCTGTTTCCTTACCTTAAAATACAATTACACTGGAAAAATCTATTTGTTATAACTATTTTTGAGCTCTCAAGTCTATTGAACACTTGCAAATTCCAAGTGAAATCTTAGACCTTCAAATGTGGTTAATTTTGATCATTTTTTTCATTTCTTCGTTCTTTATGGTTCCTAGAGCAGCTTGTATATAGCTTGTGAGAACCAGAGTGGGCAGAAAGATGCTGTCTTCCAAATTTCGGGTTCTGTGCTTTGAGTACTGCTTTCTGCTTCTCATCCAGAGATTCAGACAAGGGCTGGCAGCCATGGGTATAAACCCCTCCACTTCCTGGGGGAGTGATTTCCAATAGACTTTTTTTTCATTACAATCGCTTTTGTCCTCTGCTCCCCCTTGGAATCCAAACATTATAGAGATATATGTAGTCTCTTACAATTCTTTTTATTTCTCTGGTATCATTTGTAATGTCTCTTTTCTTATAGATAATTTTATTTATTTGAATCCTCATTCCCCTTTCCCCCATTTTTAGCCTACCCAAGAGTTTATCTTTATTTAAAAAAATTACTCTAAGTTTTATTCATTTTGTTATTTTCCTGATCTGTTTTTATTTCTGTCTTTATTATTTCCTTCTATTTACTCATTTTAGACTTTATTTATTCTGCTTTTCTAGTTCAAGTTCAAATTTAGCTTGTTTATATGAGACATTTCTTTTTTGTCTGATATAAATAGCTATCCTTGTTTTCTTTAGTTACCATTTGATTGACCTGTTTTTTTCCAGCTCCTCATTTTCAGCCTATTCTTAAGGCTAACATGAGTCTCTGTAGACATCATATTGCTGGCATTTTCTTTTAAATCCATTTGGCCACTCTGTGTCTTTTGGCTGGAGAATTTAATCTGTTTACCTTTAGGAAGGGGAGGCAAGACCATAAAAAGAATTAAGATCTGTTATGTGCATGTCCCACCTACCCATGATGAAAGTAACCATTATGTACTGCAAACATGTACTAATAAAAGTAAAACTTTGAAAATAGAGTAATTAGTGATGTGTAAGTATTAACTTTTGTTGTTTTAGAATTTACTGACTATATTATGGCTTGTTTGTTTCTTTTAGTTTTGCTACCTTCTTTGTGAATTCTTGAATTTTTGCAATGGTATGTTTAGAAACTTTTATCTTTTGTGTTTCTTTTTCCTATGAAGTTACCAAGGGGCTTATATAAAATATTTCATAGTTCTAACGTTCTGTTTTAGATGGATAGCAATTTAATTTCAATCTCATATAAATATCTAGTTTTACTCTTCTCCCAAACTTGCTGTTGATATCACAGTTTTCATCTTTTATGCATCATATATCCAATGATTATTGGAGCTTTGATTATTTTAATAGCTTTATCTTCAACTTCTATGGTAGAATGAAAAGTGATTTGTACACCACAATTACAGTATTAGAGTATTCTGAATTCAACTATATATTCACCATTACCATAGGGCTTTATAGTTTCATATGTTTTAGTGTTTTCTTGGTATAATCTTTTTTCAACTTGAAAAAATCCATCTAGCATTTCCTTCAAGGTAAATTTCATGTTAATGACCTCCCTGTGCCTTTGTTTGAAATTATCCTTTTCGCCTTTATTTATCCTTTACAACTCTACCGATTATAATATTTATGGTTAGCAAGTGTTTTTTATTTTTCTTTTGAGCATTTTGAGTACATCATCCTTCTAAAACTTGGCGTGCAAAACTGTTGCTGAAAAACTCATTGTAGTAAAAATTCTCTTCTGTTTGATCTTTTTTGTTCTGCTTTCAAGACTTAGCTTTTATTTTAATTATGTCTCATGTATCTTTGTTTTGGTTAGTCTTATGTGGGGGTCTTTTGTGCTCCAGGATTTCTGGTCATCTGTTTTCCTCCCAAGATTTGCAAGTGTTCCAGTAATATTTTTTTAAATGATCTTTCTGGCCATTTTTTAATTTTTATTTTATTTATTTATTTATTTTTTTTTAAAAGACAAAAGAATGGAGACATATAAACCAGAATAACACATAAACAATACAGGAAATACAATATTATATAGAATATAGTAGGGAATTAGCACTGGATGCTGTATTACATAATGTTATCTTCACATTAGTTAACACATAAACATTAAAGGAAGTACCAAATTATAGAGAAGATAGTACGGAATTAGCACTGGATGCTGTATTACATAATATTATCCTCATGTTTGTTACTCAGTTATACAGATGATGGCTCGTTTGATTAATCAATTTTCTCCACCCTCATTCTCTGTTGTTCTACCACCCAATCAGCCATCTTTTCTGTGATAATAACTGTACTTTTGGGTTTATTTGCACCTTCGGACTCTCACCTTGGGAGAGGCATAGCTGCTTCAAATTATGCTATAACATATATGGGTGTGTACAAATTGCTATGGCAGGAGGTGGAAAAGCACCCATGCTCAAAGATAGTAGATAGGCAGGGAACCAGGTTCACTATGGTCAAGCCCCCACTGACAAGCCCTCAAGGCCATCGGGGGTCCAGTCAAGTCAGCGAGGTTACCCAGCGAACCACTAGGCTTCGCCCTGATACATGGCATCCAGAGGTCCAGTCGAGTCCTCAGGGTCTCCCAAACAGACCTCTGGGATCTGCCCAGGCTAGGCTCTGCTGGGGCCTGGTCGAGTCCATGGTATCACCCCGAGTGGATCTCCAGGCTCTGCCCCGTCGCCATGCTGCCCCCGGGGGGGGGCGTCGTGTCCGTGGGGTTGCCCCCAGCAGACCACCTGGCTCTGCCCTGTCGTCACGCTGCTGGGGGCTGGGTCAAGTCCACAAGGTGCCCCAGCAGACCGCCATGCTTTGCCCTGTCGCCATGCTGCTGGAGGCCCTGTCCAGGCCTTCAGGGTTCTAACATAGCCTGGAGGGAGCCCCCTCCCTCCTCAGGCTACTGAGCTCCCTGTCAAGGTCCCCGGGTTCCCTTATAGCCCACTAGCATCTCCCTACAGGCCGCCTATGACTCTTTGGAGGCTGTCCCCACCCAGTAAGAGAACCGGGTCTGCACCCTAATTCCAGGTCTTCACCTCCTCCCACCTCCCGATCTCCAGTATTGCCGTTCCCCACCCCTTGCACCTGGGCATTGGGTGAATTTACAATGCTGGGCACAAGGGCATGAGATCTTCCCCACCTGTGCTCACTGTGGTAGTCCAGGGTATGTACTGAGTTTAGTTATTCTAGAAGAGAGTTGGAGGATTTTCTCAGGTCTGCTGTGTATAGTATGTTATTGTTTCTTGGACTCCCAGACTGCTGCTTTTTGTGTAATTTGTTGCTGTGGGTTCATACAAGGTTCATATATGCAAGCAGTATGGAGACCCTCTTGGTGATCGTATTAGTAGTTTAGGGTGAGTCCTGAAGCCGGTGGGCTTATCCCATTGCTGTCAGGAACAGGTGGGGATTGCGCAGGCCGCCGAGGCTCAAGGTGCTCACAGACGGAGTTTAGGGTGGGAGCTGAAGCCTGGTAACTCAGCTCGTGCTTCCTGCTTGATGTTGGAGAGAGAAGGGTGTGGGGCCGTGTGATCCACCTCCATCTGCAGCTCTCTCTTGCTGTTGTGCCCCAGTTCCTGTTTGTTCCTTGGCTGGATCCCTGGGAGTTGCTGTGGCTCTGCGGTCGCTGCCGATGCTCTCTGCTGCTCTCTGCTGGTACAGATGCTCTCTGCTCACACAGTGCAGAGGCAGGAGGCCACAGCCTCAGGGCAGGCATAGAGCTGGGTGTGCTGGGCTCTGTACTGGTTGCTTTGACTCCACCTTGCCTCCAAGCGCTGATTAGGAAGGTTGTTGCAGGGTGGGGACTCTGGTTCAGTGGCTGTTGTAACTTCTCATCCTCACACTGGGTTCGATAACAGCTCCCAACCGCCATTGCCTCTTTTCCTGGCTGCGCCCTCTCCTCTCCAGACCTGGACCAGCTCTCGGAATTCCGCTCTCCCCTGGCCGAGTCGGGAGGCTTCCGTGAGCTTGGGTCTCCGAAGCTGAAGCTGCGAGTGCTGGAGCGAGGGCGCGGCCGAGGGTGTTTGGAGCGGTGGCCTCCTCCCTCTCTGCCTCCTCTCCCTCTGACTGCGCCGCGGCGGCCCTCCGACCCTTTCCTCCAGGAGAGGTTTTGCTTGGTCTTTCCAAGGGCTTCAGTTCCCATTTCAGATCCTTCCTGGGTTCAGGGTACACACCTCTCTCCTTTATGTTCTTCTCATATTGCTATATTCCATTGTCTGGGTGGCAATCCTCCGGGAGGTTCCCTCTCTGCTGCCTACCCGGTCATCATCATCCTGGAAGTTCCAGTAATATTTTTTTAAATAATCTTTCTGGCCATTTTTTATTACTTCTTTTCTGGACCTTTTATAACTTGTATATGTGTAAGCTTGATGGTGTCTTATATTTCTTTCTTTTTTCATTCTTTTTCTTTTTTTTTATTCCTTCACTTGCTTAATCTCAGGTTACTTGGCTTGGAGTGTGCTAATTCTTTCTCATGCACGATTGCGTTTGCAGTTGAAGCTCTCCTGAGCTTTTCATTTCTGTCCCTGCATTCCTTAACTTGCTGATTTCTGCTTGCTTCTTGTTATGCTTTCAATTTCTTTATTACTCATTTTCTTTATCATCCTAATTTTATTTATTTGTCCATATATGTTTTCTTGCATCTTATTGAGCTTTTTAAAGGTGTTTATTGTGAATTCTTTCTTTCTTTCCTTTGTTTTTGTGTGTGTATCAGGAATCAAACTCAGGGCCTCACGCTTGCCAGGCAAGTGCTGTGCCACTGAGCCCAATCCCCAGCCTGTGAATTGTTTTTTCAAGAAATTTATAGATCTTTATTTCTTTGAAGGCTGTGTTTGAAACTTTATTGGGTTTCTTCAGTGGTGTCATATTTGGCTATTTTTGTTTTATTTTGTTATCTAGTTAGCTTTGCTTTAGTGTTTATACATTTGAAGGACCAAACATTTTTTCCAGTCTTTACAGACTGATTTAAGCATATAAAGATCTTCTCCTCTTAGGTCTTTTCTTATTTCATTTGTAGTACTATAACAAAATAAGCAAGCCTGGGTAATTTATAAGCAGTAGGTATTTATTTTTCACCCTTGTGGAGAACAAGACATCTAAGATCAAGATACCAGCAGATTCAGCTGTTTGGTGAGGGCTGCTGTCTGCTTCTACAATGGCATCTTCATGCTGCGTTCTCTACAGGGAAGGAACTCTGTTTAAACTTTGCAGAAAGCAGTAGAGCAAAATAGGACAAACTTTCCAATCTATATATAAATTGACCTAATCCCATTCATAAGTATAGATTCCATATTATTCAATCACCGTTTTTTTGGTCATTTCTCTGTGACATTTTACAGTCTATACCTCCCAATACTGTTATGTTGGGGATTTAGTTTAACATGAAATTTTATGATGATAAAAGCGTTTAAACCATAGTGTTTCCCTTATTTTGTAGGATTGCCTGTGGGGTAGTGACTGAGTGGGACTTGAGCTGCTTATGTGGTTGCTGCTGGGTTCAGAGTGAAATGTACAATTGACAGACCTGGATCTCCTTCTGGCCTCGGCTGCCCGACAACTCTGAGCCACAGGATTGCAACTGTAAAAGGAAGATCTGTTTCAAAGTTTACAGGGGGTATGCCTGTTATATCATGTGCACCAGCTCGCGGTACTGACCCCTGACTACAACTGAGAACACTGAAACTAAGCCCCTGGACTGCTTTAAGATCCCCAAATATGACCAAGATCTGCAGACTTGTCTTTGGGGACATAACTAGATGTGTCAACTTCCTCTGATTTTCTTGGTAGTCAGGACTGCTCTCAGACAGTAGCCAAGTGGGTGTAAGTCAATATCAGGGCCTTTTCAGGATCTGCCTACCATGGGTGTTTCAGCCTGGCGTGTCTTCCTGTGGTTTTCTCTGTGGGCAGGACTGTTTTGTGCCATACTTAAGAGGTGCTAGAATAGAATCTCAGGGCTGTTTCTTGATCCACAGTCAAGACCAAGGTCAGCAGTCACATCACCCAAGACACAAGTAGAGATGCCTCATCTAGATTCATTCAGTGGGTGGTTTTGGTAGCTGGACCCACCAAGGACAAATAGGAGTCCTGCAGAATCCACAGGACACTGGGGCCATTTCTGGGTCTGATGCCAGAGACATGGTTGACAGGTCAGCCACTTGAGCCCAGTTGTGTCCTCTCAAAGGACCCCATTCATTGCTAGGCTATTCCAGGGTTTCATAGCCTCCTACCTAAATAATGGCACTCCCAGTAAAACACTTTTAGCCATGGATGACTGCAAAATTATTGTTGCTCAGTGTGGATATGTGTATAGGACCATCTTTACGTCATCTTGCTTTTCCTTTGTGTTATGTAGTTATCTTTGCCTATTTTCAATAGTTTTATCACCATCATTATTGTTGAACTTTAATATATATTATAGATATAATTTCTTGATTTTTGGATATTTTCTCTTAAGTCTGTGATGTATTTTTTCAATCATTCATTCTTACTGTGGTAAGAACACATGTATGAGATCTAGCTTCTTAAATTTTCCAAATGTGTCATATAGCATTATGTATAATGCTGTTAAGTATAAAAATAGTGTTCTGTAGCTCCTACTCCTTCCTAAAATGGGAGATCTAGTGAGTTTAAATCTCCATGGAGTTTTCCCCTTTTGCCCCTCTCCCTCCTGTTCTATGACACTGACATTGTTCTTGATTCTTACTTCCTTCTGTTTTGGCAGACCTTTCTCTGACCAGTAAGGCCTGGAGTGGATTCCCTGTGGACTCCATCAACTCCTCTCTGTAATTAGCTTAGTGGAGTCACTGTGAAGTGATGCAAGAAGGCTTTGCCTTCCCCAGAGCCACACTTCCTAGTCTAGCACACCTCTTATCTATTGCTCTGGGGAACCGGATACCAGGAAACCATTATGTTAATACAGCAACAACAGCTCTTATTCTTTTTTTTCAATTCTGCAAAAAAAACCACATGTGACCTGATGTGATCTTAAGATACAAACAAGCACTTGATATACTTTAGGCTTTGGGTTACCAAGTGTTCTTACTTGTCTGGCAGTTAGGCCTAGACCAAATTTGTGATCCACTGAGTAAGAGCTGTCTTGTCCATTTTCTGAACTGGAAGTGTACTGAAGTAGTAGTGTATTGTTATTATCTAGGGACATCTTGTTACCATTTTGTAGGTTGTCTTTTCACTTTCTTCTTGAATAAATTTGTTTTCCTTCCACAGTTGTTATTTCATCTGTTTTGTAGATATTGTGCTAATTTTGGTTGTCAGAAATATATTTTACCTGTAGAATTTTCTTTGAAAACTGTTCTTTTTCTGTGGACAATTTGCAAAGATGTGAAAGAATTAGTTTTATATTCTGCTTCTCACAACTTTTTTCTTTTTTTTGAGACAAGGTTTCACTATGCGGTTCAGGCTAGCCTTGAACTCACTTTGTAGCTCAGGCTGTAGTGATCCTCCTGCCTCAGCCTGCCGGGTGCTGGGATTACAGGAGTGTGCCACCATGCCCAGCTTTTGCTTTTGATCAATTCCACAATATCCTCACTAGATACACATGGTACAGACTAATGCAGTCATTCTGACTTCTCAAAGCTGCTTCTAACTCCAGCTCTTCCACCTAATTCTACGTCAGTATTATGCACTTTTTACTATGTTTTGATTTCTTCAGTCATATGTACCAGATAAATTTTTTAAAAATTTTTCCTCCCTTAATGACAGAATTTCTTAATTTTAGGATCAGCTTGCAAGTAATCTACAAAACATTTTTTAAAATAATAGATTCCTTTTCTCTTTGGTAGTTTTATTTTATTATATTTTGAAGATTATTAGAAATTAAATTCTCAGGATGTTTTTAAAGAGCAATACTGTTTTCTAAGAATGATTACTATATCTCATAGATCTATATGTGTATGAGAATATGAGGGGTTGTTGGATATTTGTTAAGTAAAATAAGTTTGTGATTTCCTTTCTCCTTTCTGACAGTATGCCTTTCCTGTAATTTTATATACCTCCATTTAATTTTTAAATGAAAACATTTTCTTTATAAACTTTAGTGAGTTAGCAGTTTTCTTATGAAAGGTATTTAATTATTTCCAAATTGGGACTTGGAGTCAGGTTCTGGTACCAAGTTAAGCAGTGAGTCACTACCATGATTGCATGGGACAGGATAGAGGTGCAGAGGAGAGCCGGACTCCCTGGGAGACAGGCTTATGTGGGCCCGTGTGTGGCCACCCTAACCTTAACCTTTCTTCTAAGAGGAAGTCATCTTGTCAGCCTCACCTGTATTTTGACCCAGTTCCCAAGTGACAGGGGTTGATCAAAGAAAGGGTTTGTTCTGTGTTACATGCTAAGCACCTTGATTTCTTCCCTGATGTTGGGGTTATATTGCAGAAATCTAAGCTTTTGTTATGCTGACTTTGGTCAATTACATACTAAAAACCTGATATCATCCATGTATCAGTTGGTTCTACTTGTCCACATTTGCATGCATTGACCATTCATGTGATGTCCAAAAAGGAAAGTTTTCATTGATGACTCTAAAGGGAGTCTTCTTTTATATACATGTAATCAATTTTGACATTCATCAGCACATTATAGCAGACTAGAAGTCTCTCCCTCTCCTCCCCCATGTGTAGTTTTCCTCTTTTCCTATCTGGGAATTAGGATTTGTAGACCAATCCTAGCTGCCTATACTGCCGAATCTTGAACAAATTATATCTCTAGTCACTAAAGAAAGTACTAATTTAGTACTGCTACGTAATGTGTGTATGTGCGTGTGTGCATGCACACATGTGTTCTATTTCCTCTTCTTGGGTTATAAAAGTGATTTATAATAATTTTAATAACTTATGAAATATGAAGAAGAAAATCCCTTTTATAATCTTCCTTTCTACAGTAGCCTTGGTTACCATTATGAAGAGAATGCTTCCTGTCATGTTTTTATGCATATTATATTTTATATAATTGAAATCAGGCTATGTATAGGTTTTCATTTATTTTAAAAATATTTACACTTTCTCATGATATTAACCCTTTTCATATATTAGAAAAAATTAACTCTAGCAGGGCAATCACGTTTTTGAGAGTGAACCGAGTCATGAAGTTACAGCTTTATATTAGGCATTTATTGAAATTTTTAGAATACAAATGTAATTACTGTGCTATAAGTAATAGAGTAGTAATTAGTTATATGAACTTCCTCTAAATGAAGCAATTAAATATTTGCCTATAAATACACTTGCAAAGCCAACTCATTAAATCATCACTTAATGGTAGCTAAATTTCTAATATTTTGTCCTAGATATGGAACATTATTAACTTTTGGGGGTCAGCAGCCCTCCTGAGAATTCAGTGAAAGCTATAAACCTTCTTTGCAGAGAAATGCATTTACAGACAAAGCAACTAATTTCAATGATAATCAGTTATGATATGCTAGGCACTCTGCCAACAGCTTTACATGTGTTATTTAATCCTTACTGGCACACGGTAAGGAATACTTTTTATTATCCAAAATTTTGCACTAAAGATATTGAAGCATAAGGATGTTAACTTATTTTATGCAAAGCTCCAACACTAGTAACTTAAAAACCAGGATTTAAATTCTGATTGATACAACCCCCAGAGTTTACGCCCTTAAAATCATTGTGTATGTAATTTATTCCAAAAGCCTACTTATTGATACTCAGGTTAGGAACCCCTTACTGTAGCAATCGAGAATTTTTGTTGGCAATGACAAATACATGTGGATAATGAGTCTTGCTATTTATATAGCTTATTAAACATAATATTTGTTAACACGTACTGTTTTGAATACTTGCTAGGTTTTGTTAAATAACCTTTATCCCTAAGGAGTTTACTGACTATATGAAAAAATAAGAATTATATACGTGAAGCAGTGAGAAAATATATAAATATGAAGTTGAATATTCAGTACTTAGACATTTTCATAATTAATTAATGTCCTCCCCTTATCATACCTGGTGTAATTTTCAATTTTCTTTTGTAGTCTGATTTATAAAAGGGTAAATCAAAGGCCACTATATCCTTTGGGAGCCTAGAAGATTCAGTGTGTCATAAAAATTAGGTCTGTAAAGTAACTCAGAACTAACTATGCATCATATCCAGAGTCCTGAGTGATTTTATCAGCTTCATCTATTAGTCCTAGGAAAAATGCCTAATAAAGAGACTCAGAAATGTGTAGCTGGCTCCAAAGCATTGAAGCTATATCACAGGGTAATTCTGTGGAGTTAAAGAGAAATGGGCCAGCAAAACATCTTCATAGTTGTTGCACATAAGTTTCCTCCTATTCCAGAGGACTGGTGCAACATAAAATCAAATGATAGAGGATCAGTAAGAATAATGTGCAACCTTAGAATAAACCACCAAATATGGTAAGCATATTAAGTTGACTGCCTAACAAGACTGTCAAAAAGAGTGACGGTAGCTATAATCCAAGAACTTCAGTCTTCTAAAATTTAGTCTGCATACATGATAGAATTAATTGATAAGTAGCATTTGAATTTCCCTCTCAAAACAAATAGAAACTTCTATGACTAATCATGGTAATAGTTTATCTCATTTCACTTATGACTCTTTTTATTTGAAATGTTTACAATATAAATATTTTTATAGAGTTGTGTAATACATTTGTGTTAAACTTAAACTAGTTTAATAAATTGCTTTATAATTCATTTCACACAGTATTCTCATAATTCCACAATCTAATCTAGTATGGTAGCATTATTTTCAAAAGTAGGATAAGGATTTTATGAAAACCTGTTATGTCTAAGCTCCCAGATAGAAAATATTTTTATACAGAAATTCTGTTCATTGTTGACAAATCATCATTTAAATTCATCCAGTAATTGAAAGTAATTTTCCAGGCATATATCTTAATGGATTTTATTTAACTTCAAAAGAAAAGTATGATACTAAGTCTATGGTTCTTTACATTTACCGCTTGGGGGAAATTACTTGAAAGGAAAACACTCCTTTTTATATTCACTTTGAACAGATAAGTTGTTTTTTTTTTAGATAAATAGATTGATATTAAATACCCTTCATACCTTGGCTCCACAGACAAAATTGAAGACGTAATAACAGTCCAACTTTGGAATTTTGTCTGTGTGCATGTGTGAATATGTACAGGGAACATAAGACCTTTTGATTTCATAATAAGCAGGGCTTAGGGACAATAAAACCTGACATTCTTAACTGTTATTAGTATTTGTCCCTGTAGCCCTGTGCAGTTATCTTCTTTTTAATGACTTGGAAGCCAAAGTCATAAACTGAGCTTGTACCTGAGGTGCTACTGCAAATTGCAAATAGCATTCCTGTGGTCTCTGACCTAAGAGGGAATTAGGGTAGAGGGACGAGAAAAACAAACTGAGAGAAGAATGAAAATAAAAGTCAAGGATAGAAAGCACACCAGAAGGACAGATATGTATAAATATTCTCTTAACTCTCTAGTGAAATTCATTCAGATGGAGAGTTTCATATCTGCAAATGCTCCTTTGCTCAAAAGCCAAGGACTAGATTGGGGCAGCCTCTGCTGCTGCTTCTGCTGTGTGTGTGTGTGTGTGTGTGTGTGTGTGTGTGTGTGTTGGCACTCATGAGATAATACAAATAATCAGTGAGGAATAATTAATGATGTGGCAGGGAATATTTTTTGATAAATGCTTGGGGAATGAGGTGACAAGCGTGAAATTAGAAAATTCCTTCAGCGATCTAAAATATAAATAGCTTTCGGAACTGAAAAGAGTTTCACAGCTGAAGATTTTATTGTGTTGAGAGGAAAAACTTTTTTCTCTCCCCCACTCCCTCCTCTTTTGCAAGTTGTTTGTCCATTCACAAAACAAATACTCTGAAGCCCAGCGCAGCTCATGGGAATAAATTTCAGGTCGAATTAGTACAGTTTCCTTGCTGTCAGGATGCTGGAATTAATGGTGTTTTGATGACACGAATTTTGAAGGGCAAACAAAGAAGCTGAAGGGAGAGAGACATGACTCCTTAGAAGCTTGGTCCTCCTCTCCCCCAGCCTCTCTTGTCTTCCCTGTCATCCGTCTGCCAATCTCCCTGTCCATGGTTAGTTAAAGGCGCTTTTTATCCTCTTTTCTTTCCCACAGAGTTTGCCAGATCCGGCCCGGTGCCTGGGTTCCAGGAGGACACGCTGCAGTTGGCCTTCATCGACTTGAGACAAGTAAGTCTTTGTGTTTTTGTTTTTTGTTTTTCTTTTAAGATGTGTGACTGAAGACCATCAGGTCTTAAGGAAAAGGGGAGGGGAGGGGGATTGGCGTTGGCGATTCACATTGGAGACCTAAGGGTTTTTCCCTGTATTTGAGGCCACCTCTTTTATTTAGCTATCTGGGATCCTTAGCTATGGTGGAGTTAAAGGTTTTGTGGGCAGAAGAGAAGGCAGGGGGTGGGAGGAGGTATCCAGGGAGTAGAGGGACTCAAGTGACCCTCAAGTGATGTGACCCATTGTGTTGTAGTTGGCTTCTGCAGACACAGCAGAAGGATAACTCATCAAGCCAGTACTAAGCAGGTGCACCGATGCAGAGACTTGCTGCTTGGAGAACTTTTGTTTGCAGATAATGTGGCCAGAAACACTGCAGAAAAATGAAATATTTTACTTTCTGGATTGTGGGTTTAGTTCATTGACTTTTTTCTGCTGCCTTAAGTCTTCCCATTGCTTCCTTTTTAGAATGTTGTCGGCCATGAGTGACTAAGTGGTCGTTTTGAAGATAATTATCAAAGACCCTAACCAGTCCTGCTAACCTAAAAGCAGTGTTAATGAAGTAATGTGATGAAAACTGGTACTTAGGCACACCTGAGCTTGGCAAGCCCAGTTCATAGTCATTCTGTAGCGCTGCTGCTTACGGATTGCAATGGGTGGGTCAGTAGGCCTTGACGGTTTGGATATAGTGGAGCAGAAAGTGTGGGGGCCCGATGAAGGGAGGGAGGTAACCGGGCTCTGTCATCTCTTCACTCTGAAGATGGATGGCGCTGGATAGAAAGTGTGAATGAAGTAAGAATCAGTGACCGATGCTTCTCTCCTATTAAACAATCTTGTTTTGTCTATTTTAAAAGGGGGGCTGGCTTTGTTTCTCCTGCCATAATGATGCAGTGCCTCTTGTTTTCAGAGCTGACATAGTTTGCATTCTGAAAACTTGTAGATGCCCAGGGTATTTCTTAAAGCTGTAGGACCCCTTGTATTGGTAGTCTCCTTACCACTGTGACTCGATTCATGCTGGAATAGCTTTTAACCCATAATGGATGGCCTGAGCTACCTCTGAATCCCGTGGATGGCTGGTGCAATCTGTCATCGGATGACAATTCTGGAAAGCCCTGTGAAGCAGAAAACAAAATTGTGTCTGTAGACCCACCAAATTTGAGGATGCAGGCCACGTCCCAGAAACGTGTGCCAACTTAATATTGGGGGGCCAGAGTGGAAGTTATCTTACACGTTTCCCAGAGTGATCATAAATGGAGCTATCTCTTCCCATACTTAAGACCTGTGGATTCAACAACTCAGTTGATACTCAGGTTTAACCCTTTGACTGATGTAAGATCGGAAGATTGAGATTTTGATTTAGGGTTTTGTGGGGTTGTATCTGTTGTATTCTGCCACGCCTCCCCTAGATTCTTCTTAGAAATTTCTGGGCCAGTTGACTTCTTGGAAAGCAGAATTTGAATTTCATTGAAGAAACATTCACAAGAAGAGAGCTTTCCCTTTCTTACTATTCATGAGAAGAAAGGGTTGTGGTTATTCTCCCTAGTTTGTGGTTTGGCTCCTTATGGAAAATGTTAACTAAGGGAGTAAGTTAGAAGGCACGGTAAAAATAAGGTGAATCTGAGCTAAGGATAAATGCTCCGGTGTTCGTCAGCTCTTGGTGAGCAGCAGTGTCATTTAGGCTTGAATTCCAGTTTTCCTGTTACATTTCTGACTCCAGAGTTTCTTTTGTGATGTTTTTAGTAATAGAAACAAGCAGTCCAAATTTTTACTGACAATGAAAGACTGTGCTTCCTCCCATTGAATCTACCCCCTAAAATCTACTTATGTCTGTTATTATTCAAATAGTGTCAAGGGAAAATTTTCCAAAGTAGATGAGTTGGAAACTTCCTTAGTTTTTGGGCTGTATTAGGCAGGCCTCAGGTAGGTTGAATCACTATGAGAAAAATGATCCTTTTCCATCCTATCTTTTTGCCATTAATCTTAGTCATTCTCAGATGTTATTTAAAGTGGGCCTTCTTTTAAAGGAGGCTTCTGAACTATAGATGTTGAAACTGCAAATAGCATAGGAATGTGTTTTTAGAGGTGACATCTTGATATCACATGGGTATGATTAAGTGCCCTTGTGCATGTATTCTTCAAAGTCCTGAAATAGACTTTTTGAATTTTGAGGTGGAGGCTAATCTTAAAAATTACAAAGTATGATATTTGACTAGATGCTTAAGTCCCTGCATGGCACCAGGGCAGTGCTTCAATATCACACTTGAGAAAGACTTACTGCCCCAAGCCAGCAAGTTCCTCTTAGGACGGTATGATTACTAGAAAAATACTTCTAAAAATCTGTCTCACTTAACATTGTCAGTCCATATTTTTATTATTGCATCCCTAGTTTGGGGGGATGGTAGACCTTCCACTCCTGATATAGAGTACTTCTTATATGCTAGTAATTGATTCCTCTTTAATATGTAACTTTGTTGTGTATTCCCTATCTAGTCCTTATGTCATAGATTTCATGGACTGCTCTTTGGTCAATGTTTTTCTTTCAGACGTAGTATTTCATCATGCTGTAATAGCATGCCTAACCCTTTTTTAGGTTCTTATTTCATTATTCAGCTTATAGTAACATTTAATCATTGTGGCTTTTATAAATCATTGATAAATGTATGTGATGGGAAGCAAAGGAAGAAGGACGAAGTTAAGGGAAGGGAAGATACAGGATATGTACCCATGTAGGAAGAGCTTTGCCCAGTGCAGTGCCCCAAGGATGTGCTTTCCTTGTCATTGGGTGTATTTTTCTCACTGGTTTATGGGTATAATCATTCTAATCATGCTTGCATATTATCTTATATTAGAGTTTCAGGCATTATCAATCCAATGATAATTTTCAAAATACTCAAAACATGGAGTATTTGATGAAATTATCTCTGCAGAGACTATAATAGCAGAGTGTCATTTAAAAATCTATAAAATTTCATTAGAAAGCAAGTTAGACATGGATAACAGAACTATTCTTTTTTCCCCACATGTTCTATTTTCTAGTTTTATACACTTAATGAAAAAAAATGAAATGACATTTTGAATATACAAGCTTTCATGACATTTTACATTTGTGTAGCACTCAGAGTTAGAACATATTAATATACACATCTCATTTGTCATATATCAGGATTTAGAAAACTTGTTACTAATAATAATGTGATCAGGTGGTACAAGTCAAAAAGTCCTTTAACATTTTCTATATTTTATACATGTCATAAAAGTAGAATTGCAGTAGAGTTTCACATGTGGATATCAAATATGTGTATATTTTTATCAAAATCCAAATTTGAGTAAATGATAAAGTTTGAGAAGAACAAATTACAGCCTCACTTAATCAAACACCTTGAAGTGGTACTTATATACCATGTACTAATCCTTGCTGGCCTTTCATGGTTCATAATTGGGAATTATACAAATCCAACAAGAATTTCTGAGTTTTTGATTCTTTTAAGTAGACATGCATTTGAACACCAGAATTTTATTTTCATTTCAGTATATTTCATCAAATTCTGAGTCTCGGGGCTGGGGATAAAGCTCAGTGGAATAAGCGCTTGCCTAGCAAGCGCAGGGTCCTGAGTTCGATCCCCAGTACCACAGAAAAAAAACAAACAAACAAATTCTGAGTCTCTGCTATGTACAAAGTACATTTAAAGTGCTTATGGATATACACAAATTAATATAATATAGTATAATATAATAAATTTCTGCCGTTAAGAATAAATGGTTAGAAAGCAAATACTTGCTTCAAATAAAAGGCACACTGTGGTAAGTATTACATTAAAAGATAAAGCCTTTGTGTATATTTCAGCAGCTTTTGCTGCATAAAATGTCACCTTAAAACATTGATTTTAAATTAGAACCATTTATTAAACTTCAGTTTCTACAAAATACCAATTTTGGATAGGTTCAACTATGTTCACTCATACTGTGAGGTCAGCTACCAGATTGCTAGAGGAATGGCTGGCATAGTATGTCTTAGCTAGGCCAACCCTTCTCTGCTCCATGTGATGTCTCATATACCAGCAGCCTAGTCCAGGCTTATTCAAAGATATCTAGGCAGGGTCCCAAGAGAACAGAGGAAGTGTGCAAAGTCCTTGAGGCCTACAGCTGAAACTAGGAAACCATTACTTCTGCTACATTCTATAGCCAAAACTAGTGACAAGGTCTGCTCAAACTCAAAACGTGGAGCAATTAATTCCCAATTATACTCTAGCTTGTATATAAGATTTGCATATAAACAATGCAAAAAAGGAGCAAGGTTTTATCTGTGAGTGCAAAAAAGCCATGAAGTGAAGGAACCTTGATCAGTATGAATAGTTACAAAATATTTAAAATGTCTGCAGTTGAGCTAGAAGTTAGGCATTAATGAGCAAGTTATTTCAAGTATAGAAAATAGCAGATTTAATTGTTTTTAAGTGTGCGCAGGAAGGTGGCTTTCACTGTGACCTAGACTGTCTTTCCTCCTCGAAACCGCTATTTCCTAATTTCTAACATTTATTCCATATTTTCTGCTGTTTGTTTACTCATGGACCTCTTTGTTTTAAATGAGCTGCTTATCCTTCCCTTCATCAAATGCTGCTTACTGTGAGCTACTCTGGAACATTTCACATTTCTGTTACTTGCTTTCATTGTGGGAGCATCTTAACTTCCCCAGTAAGTATTTGCATCATTTACTTAATTTATGGTAGTTCATTGTACATGTTTGAGGGGCAGGAAAACGTTTGAGAGTATTATTTTCTTCAGTAATACCGGATTATCTTTCATTCCATTTACCCTAACAGTAACTTACTTCTGCTATACACAACATTTTATAAAGCTGAATGAACTAGGGTGTGGCATTGCATCAGATCTCCTGAATGGAGCTTGTTGGCAACGACTCCTACAGTAAGCCATCCCAAGATATCTAGGGCTTTTTATAGATTGAGCTGTTGATATTCCCTCTAGGCCAGTTAGTCCCTAATTTCTAACTTACAGTCTAAAGTAAACAGAGTGCATTTCCATTGGTGATCCTTAGCCTACTTTAAAAACAACTGTAAGACCTAAGAGAAATAAATGTATATATCTTATGGGATGTTGAACAAATTCTGATGTTATTCTTGTCAGAGGTAGAAGCAGTAACCTCAGTTATTTAAAATCAGTTAGGGAAACCTGAGAACCCATGTCAGAGACAGCCCATGTTAAACTTCCCCTCCTATTTAATCTTGATTCAGTTCAATAAAATTTTTGTTTTTAAAATCAGCTTCTTTTTTTATTATATGAACATTATGTTGTTTCTAAGAGTAACATCTCCCTTTACCTGACTTCTATACTACTGTGACTTACATAGAAAGATCTTAACTTTGCTTAAGAATACTTTTTATGTAAGCCTTAGTAGAAAACTCATTTATACCAAAAGCTTATTTTGTCCGTTACAACATGTGTCGAAGTGTTAGACAGTTCATTGGACTTCTTTTAAATATTTCACTTGACCATTCTAAACTACCACCTAACTAAGAAACCTCATAAGAGACTTCATGAGAGGCAGGGGCATGAGTGGAGTGGGCCTCTCAAAAGGCCTGAGGTATTAGTTTTCTGTTTTTCATCACAACCATTAAATTAACAGGAAACCATCTGCCACATGTACATTTTTAAATATTGGTCCTGGTGCTACTGGAATGCAGCTTGGGTTTTTGAAGGACAGTTTCTTATCTTCTCAAGTATATTCTTAGTCCATTTACCAAGGAATCTGGATGTTGGAAAAGAAAGCCGGGGGGGTATGTAACAAGGGAAAGTCTTATGAAGGAGGTATTGTAGAGGAAAATTAAGAGAGTTGTTTGAAAACTTCTACCAGTGAAGTATATGGACCAGTAATATTGTAAACATAAATACTGTCCAAACAGTTGAAATATTCTGTTGGCCTTCAGAGTATATATAACCTTGAATAATGAACTGTTAAACTGGACATAAAATTGCACACAGTCAGGAACTGCATAGCTTGCTAGCTCATGGAATTGAGTGATGTGATTATAATGACTGATGTGGATGGTGGGGTTGGAAGGAATAGTATAAACCATAAAGCCCATTGTCTTGGTGAAGATAACTGTACCACTGATAGAGTAGCATGTGTATTATGAAAGTAGGCCAGAAATGAATTCATATTCATTACATCTCAAAAGCATTTCATGATTAGAAGAGGATATAATATATTGGGCCACCTCCACAGATCTCTCTGCTGATATACATTTACTGAAAATTCCTATAAATTGTATTTGTGCTTTGATATAGGTAGAGCAAGCAATTGGATGTAGATATAGACTTCCCTAATTGGGAAGTACTTATTTATCATAAAAAGTAGGTATAGGGTGGTGAATAAAAAATATGATCCATACCTTTGTGGAGCTTACATTCTTGTATAACTGCTCATACTTCTATATTAGGTCTCTTCAACATTCTGTTCTTCCCATAGGCACTCTTCAGATAATCCTGGTGCTTCAAGGGGATGTTATTTCCTCTAGACTTCGGTTTTTTATGTTGATTCTATGTTGTTCAATTTTATGGACAGCTTCAGAATCTCAGGGAAAGGTCAAGTCTGCTGTACACTGATGCCCGGACTTTCAGAAAAGGACTTTTAACTATGGTTTGACATCCTGGCATAAGTAAGATGGTTAACCCTAGTCCACAGACAGTGTCCCCTCTTGCTTTATCCTAGGAGACCTAAGTAGCCTAGAGAGAGCCAGATGGTGTTGCACCACCCTCTACCTTTTCAGCAAGCCAAGCCTGAAAGGACCAGGAGGTCTCTCACGTACCTCTGATGCTCAGGATGAATATGGATAGTCATGAGCCTAGAACATGCTAGTTTTCAAGAGAATCACATCTTGAGGAGAAAGGATAGCAGAACCTGCATTGACAAATTTCCCCTGAAAGTAGCAGTTTTACCAGAGATTGCTGTCTGGTTACAAGTTCCTAAGTTCTGAACACTACCACCCCATTAACTACTGTTTACTACATCTGAAAAGGCAGCAAAGCCAGGTCTTGGAACTGATTTCTCATTTCTGTATCCTACTCATAGCCACTGGAGGGCAGCAAAGAGTGACAGCAGAGGTCCTGATTTAAGGAATTGGGGCGTATTTCAGCTTGCCAAAAAGAAGCCCCTTAGCTGTAAGAGAAGCAGCTACCCAGGAGCCACCATTGTAAGCCCATACTCCTGGGAAACAAGGTTCAAAAAGAGAATCCAGAGCCCCAACCTGGAGGTTAAAATACTTCTTTTAAGCAAGTTCAGGAAAAAGGAATGAATAAAGACATGAACGGGAAGAGACAACCACACAGTGAAGGTAGAGAAACAGAGAAGCAATCTAAAGTGTTAGGTGGCAAAAGGACAAGCATGGAATGGAACCAAAATGAAAGGAAGAGCCACAGTAGGAAGCAAGTCAGAGTCAGTGCACTGAGGAGGCAAAGGTCATAGAGATTGGTTCTCTGAGGCCCTAGTACAAGGGAAGAGCCTTTTGCAAGGTGGATCAGAAAGGAGAGGTCTGCAAAGATAGCAGTTTCAGGAATAGCCAAAGGGCCATGTCTTTGGGATTCTCATCTCTGTTGAAGAAGCTTCTTGATTAGCCAGGATCATTTCTTTCTTAGTCTGTTGATTTTAAGAGCAAAATAACTTATTGAGGATGTAGTGAAGGAGAGAGAAGATATTCTGAGATGTGATTAGGAAATTCTTATTCATGAATGAAATTAAACTTGGGAATAAAACCCTTCTAGATAGCATTTGTATGAAAAGGACAGTTCTCTTTCCTCAGATAGCTTCTGTTGTTCCTTTTTCATATTATATAGTGTAACATTTGCAAAGACTACCTGACAGTAGAGAACAACTAGCTCTAGTGATTGGTTATGTAGTCAAAATCTCAATCAACCCAGAGAATTAGTATCTCTTCTTGTGGTTTAGCAGAAGCTGTGTTTAGAGTCTTATCAGTTTTCAAAATGCCTTAAGAATAAAGAAAGAAAATTCTTACTTGGTTAAACTTTTGGTGTCTATTTTCCCTAACCTCTCCCACATGAGGAAAACGGGGCTTCTGTAACGACAAATTCTCCATACTGTTTGGTAATACACAACAGTGCTAAGTATGAAACTGGGCAGAATTGGCTGTGACATTGGCAAATTACTTTATCTCAGATGTAGTTTTCTAGGCTATAAGATGAAGATTTAAAAGAACTCATAATGCGTTTAACTTGGGGATAAGACACTATCACGATGCTGCGTCCTACTTGGTAAGCACAGTCCGTGATAGCCGCTCCAGCGTTACTTCAGCTGTCGCTGTTTCTCCTCCTCGGCGGCTCGCACGGGGGCAGTATCTAAATGAGGAGACCTAGCGCAGTCTCCTAACGCATACTGATTTCTCACATGAATTAGGGTACTTGATCCTGTGACTGCTGGCTCATGACGGGGTTTCTACTGTTTCCCAGGAAGTAAGGAATTGGCGACGATAACTACTAAATGTTCTGAGCGCTTCTGAGCGTAGACATGACTGAAAAGAACATAAAATTTAAGTTAGTTTTTCACGTTTACCCAACCAAATTAGAAGTTTTTGGTTTTATTTTTCCCGAATAACAAATACTTATTCAGGAAAATATTACTGTAGTGCCTTAAAAATAATATTTAGAGATGAGAAATCAAGTATGAGCAACTATTATGCTAATGTAGCTGTTCTTACTTTCGTGGTCCTCTTTGTGGTCTTTTTTATGCTTATTTGTGATACTTATTTTATAAGCAACATCTAAATTTAACATATCTTAAAAAATTTTTAGGTTTTTCCCTTTTTATATCAAAAATTTCAACTAACTATATATAATGAAATGAATATACAGTGTATGATTTTGATAAATGTATAAACCTACATAACCACCACCATAAAGACCCTCCTATGATGCCAAGGAGCCCCCTTACGCTTTTTTCAAGTCAGTCCCGTCCTCTTCCCCCTAAACAATCACTGATCTTCTCTCCAGCACTGTAGATTAGTTTGCATTTTTAGAGTTTTATGTAAACCTTAGAATTTATATTCTTTTGTGTATTTTTTGTATCTGCTTCTTTTATTCAGGGTAATATTTTGAAATTTATTCACAATTTTTGATGTATCAGTGGTTCATTCCTTTTATTGATGAATTATATTCCATCATATGGCTGTATCATTATCCCTTCACTTGTTCATAGTTATGAACATTTTATTGTTTTCAGTTTGGGGCTATTATGAGAAAGCTGCTATGAGCTTTCACATACAAGTGTTCATATGAATATAGCTTATTTCTGTTGAGTAATGCAAGGAATGGAGTTGTTGGGTATGTGGTAAGTATGTTTAACTTTATTTTTAAGATGTCAAACTGTTTGCCAAAGTAGTTTTACCATTTTCCAATCCCATTAGCAAGTGGATAAGAGTATAAATTGTATCACATCCTTCAACTCATGATGTTGGCAGTATTTTGTTTGTTGGTTGGTTGGGCAAAATTTACACTTAATAAAATTTATTGATACACAGCTTGATAAATTTTTACAGACTTCTACAATTGTTAAAGACAACAAAAATCAAGGTACAACATATAATCATCACTCAAAAAGTTCCTGTATGCCTCTTTGCAGTGAGTCTCTTTCTCCTCATTTCCAGGCCCTGTTGTGGTCTCTGACATCACAGTTTTATCTTTTCTAGAATACTGCTTAAATAGAATCATACTTTTAATTTTGTCTTCTTTTACTTAACATAGTGGTTTTGAGATACATCCATGTTGTTGCATGTGTTTGTATTTACCAGTTGATTAGGATTTATCTTCTAGTTTGGGAATATGATGAATAAGTTCATGATAAACATTCATGCACAGAGCTTTTTGGAGATGTTTTCATGTCTCTAAATATTTAGGAATAGAATTGCAATATTTCACTTTTATAAGAAACTGTCAGACTGCTTTTTAAAGGTGTTTTCATTTTGCATTTCCAATAATAATACAGGAGAGTTGCAGTTGCTCTGCACCCTTGCTAGTATTTGAAATTGTCAGTATTTTTTAATGTGTACCATTTTACTATGTGGAGAGTAGTATCTTCTGGAGGTTTGTATTTGTATTCACCCAATAAGTAATGATATTGAACATCTCTTTTGTGTGTTTATTGGGCATCACTAAGTTTTATGATATATTTGTTGAAGCATTTTGCACAATTAAAAAAATAATTCTTATTATTGAATTGTGAAAGTGTTATATTTAACAGTCCACTTTTTTTTTTTTTTTGGTACCGGGAATGGAACTCATGACCTCAGGCTTACCAGGCAATCACTTTTGCTACTGAGCTATATTCCTGGCCCAACGGTCCACTATTGGATATATGCTAGATAATTTTTTTCTCCCATTTTCTAGCTTTTCTTTTTCATAAGAATATCTTTCAAAAACCTTAGGTATTTTAATGATCAACAATTAACAATTATACTACTTTTCCTAAACAATTATTAAAGAGGTATATTTATTAGACATTTTCTTAACAGTATCATTAAAAAAAACCTTGGGTTTTTATTTTTATGACATCTAGTTTATCATACCAATTTATTCTTTCACAGGTCACAAAGATCACAGAGATTATCTCCTGTTTTCTTCTAGGAGTTTTAAAATGTTAGCTTTTACAATTAAGTCTATGATAAAACGTTTTAAATTAATTTTTGCATATGATGTGAGGTGTGGTCACATCTTTTCAATCTTTACATTTTTAAAAATTTTAAAGATAAAAGAATGAAAACATCTTAACAAATACACATACACTTAGATGATAACACAAAAACAAACAATATAGAATCTCACACAAGGCGACAGGAAATTAACAATGGTTGTTGTATTACATCTTGATATCCTCAATTTGGATACTCAGATAAACAAATATAGACGTGTAAGACTGATCATACGCTTAAACATTGTTTGTTTCAATGGAGCAATCGAAGTCAGCAGTACCACTGTGTTAGCCGTCCTGCGTATGCATATATATGTATGTTTTTCTCCTTCTTTCGTTTCTCTTTTCCCTCATCCCAGTTGCTCTTTACTTTTGAGCAGTTTCCTTCCCTTTCACAATGCCTATTATACCTCCTAGATTTTAGTCACTCCTTCAGGTTCTTACACCTGTGAGATAATACAGTGTTTACATATGCAGGTCTGATTTATTTCACTTATGAGTATGGTCTCTAGTTGTGTCCATTTTCTTATAAAAGCCTTGAGATTATCTTTCTTAATAGCTGATTAATATTCCATTAAGTAAAAATACCACAACTTTTTTATCCGTTCCTCAGTGGATGGGCATTTGGGTTGCTTCCAAGATTTAGCTATTACAAATTGCAATGCTATAGTGTACAGTTGTTCTAACACAATTTGTTAAAAAGGATATATACTTTCCCCATTGATGTGCCATGCCACTTTTATTAAAACACACTTGACTGTATATGTTTGTCTTCTTGTGCATTCTTTATATTTTGTTGAATTGATGTGTTCATTTGTTATCTCTTGGGCTTTTATATTGTCTTGAAATCTGATAGTATGCATCTTACTTTTTCCTCTTTTTCAAAATTGTTTAGCCTAAGTCTTTTCTATACACATTTGAATATCAGTTAGTCAATTTGTGCATAAGAAGTTTCCTAGAATTTTGATTAGGGCTGCATTTTATTCATGGGTAAATTTGGAGAAAATTGTCTTTATGACAACATTTATTTATTTTTTTAATAATAAAGGAAGAAAACATATTAACAAACAGACATCCATTTACAAAATAGAGTAAGAACAATACAAACAATACGGAGTTACAGACAAAGTAGTAGGAAGTTATCAATGGGTGTTGTATTATTATTGATATCTTCAAAGTGGTTTCTCAGGAAAACAAGTAGAGACATGCAATAGTGAACAAACCAGTGATCATTAACTGTTCTTTTCAATAAAGCAATAGAAAACAGTAATACAACTGTTAGCTATCCTGTATATACATACATACATAATTTCCCCTTCTTTCCCTTTTCCCACACCCCAGTTGCCCTTTACTTTTGAGCATTTTCCTTTCATTTCACAATGTCTATCATACCTCCTACTTTTTACTCACTTTGAGGTTCTTACACTAGTGAGACAATACATTGCTTACAAATAGAGGTCTTGTTTATTTCACTTATGAGTATAGTCTCTAGTTGTGACCATTTACTTATAAAAGCCTCAACTTTATCTTTCTTTATAGCTGAGTAATATTCCATTATATAAAAGTACCATAATTTTTTTATCCAGTCCTCAGTGGATGGACATTAGGGTTGCTTCCACAATTTAGCGATTACAAATTGTGCCGCTATGAACATGGGTGCATATATATCACTGTGATATGATATTTTCAGATATTCTGGGAAAATACTCAGAAGGGGAATAGCTGGGTTGAATGGGACCTCTAGATCTAGTTTGCTGAGGAATCTCCAAACTGATTTTCACAGTGGTTTCACCAGTCTGCATTCCCACCAGCAGTGGAGAAGAGTTCCTATTTCTCCACAGCCTCGTCAGCATTTGTTATTGGTTGATTTCTTAATGGTAGCCATTCTTACTGGGGTGAGGTGAAATCTCTTTGTTGTTTTAATTTGCATTTCTCAAATGACTAATGATGTAGAACATTTTTTCATATATTTACTTGCCATTTTTTTTCTTTATCTGAGAAGTGTATATTCATCTCAGATGCTCATTTTTGGATTGGGTCTTTGAATTTGGAGGAGCTGATGTTTTTTAATTTTTTACATGTTTTAGGTAGAAGATCTTCATCTGAAGGACTGTAAGCTAAGTTTTTTTTCCCCAATTTGTGGGTTTCCTTTTTACTCTACTGGTGATTTCTTTAGATGTGCAGAAACTTTTCAGTAGGATGAGATCCCAGGTGTTGATTCTTTGAAATATTTCACAGGCAGTTTGGTTTTTGTTCATGAACTGTCTGCCTACCCCTATGTCTTCAAGATTTTTACCTATTTTCTCTTCCAATAGATTTAGTGTTTCTATTTTAATATTGAGATCTGTGATCCATTTTGACTTGAGTTTGGTGCATGGTGATAGACTTGGGTCTATTTTCAGTCTTTGGCAGGTGGCAAACCAATTTCTCCGGCACCATTTGTTAAAGAGGCTATCTCTCTTCCAGTGAGTTTGTTTGGCCCCCTATCAAAGACTAGGTGGCTGAGTGTGTTTGTGGTTGTATCTGTGTCTTCCAGTTTGGTCCATTGATCTTCTGGTCTGTTTTTTAGCCAGTACCAGGTTGATTTTATTACAGTAGCTTTGTAGTATAATTTCAGGTCAGGGATTGTAATTCCACCTGATTTGTCCTTGTTGCCCAGGATTGCTTTTGCTGTTCTGGTTCTCTTCTGGTTCCAGATGAATTTAAGGAATGTTTTCTCTAGATCTGTGAGGTATGGTAATGGTAGTTTAATGGGAATTGCATTGAACCTGTACAACAATTTTGGTAGTATGGCCATTTTCACAATGTTAGTTTTTCCTATCCATGAGCAAGGAATGTTTTTGAAATCCTCTTTGATCTCTTTTTTCAGAGTACTATAGTTTCCACTGAATAAATCTTTTACTTCTTTTGTTAGATTGATTTCTATATATTTCAGTTTTTTGGATGCTAATGTGAAAGATATGGTTTCTTTAATTTCTCTCTCACTCTGTTTCCTTGTGTATAGGAATGCTATTGATGTTTGGGTGCTGACTTTGTATCCAGCTACACTGCTGAATTTGTGAATTACTTGAAGAAGTCTTCTTGTGGAGTTTTTGGGGTCTTCCATGTAAAGTATCATGTCATCTGCAAACAGCGATAGTTTTAATTCTTTCTTTTCTATCCTTATGCCTTTTATTTTTCTCTCTTATCAAATTCTCTGGCTAATGCTTCTAGCACTGTGTTGAACAGGAGTGATGACAGCACACATCCTTGTCTTGTTCCTGATTTTAAAGTGAAAGCTTTCAGTTTCTGTCCATTTAGTATGATGTTGGCTGTTGGTTTGTCATAGATGGCTTTGATCAGGTTTAGGTAAAGACCATCTATTACTGTTTTCTGTAGTGTTTTTGTCGTGAATGCCTGTTGGACTTTGTTGAAAGCTTTTTCTGCATCTATTGAGATGATCATATGGTTTTTGTCTTTGGCTCTATTGATATGGTATATAACATTAATTGATTTGCGGATATTGAACCATCCCTGCATTCCTGGAGTGAATCCGACTTGGTTGTGGTGCATGATTTTCTTGATGATTAGCTGCATTCTATTTGCTAGTATATTATTGAGTATCTTTGCATCTATATCCATTAGGGAGATTGGTGTGTAGTTTTCTTTCTTGGTTGGGTCTTTGTCTGGTTTTGGTATCAGTATAATATTTGCCTCCAAAAATGAGTTAGGGAGAATTGCTTCCTTTTCAATTTCACTGAAGAGTTTGAGGGGTGTTGGTGTTAAATCTTCTCAGAAGTTCTTGTAAAATTCTGCTATGAATCCATTAGGGCCTTGGCTTTTCTTTGTTGGTAAGTTTTTAATCACATTTTCAATCTCATTAGTTGATATTGGGTTGTTCAGGATTTTTATATCTTCTTGACTCAGCCTTGGTAATTCTTACATATCTGGGAATCTGTCCATTTCTTCTGAGTTTTCTATCCTATGGGAGTAAAGATTTTCAATGTAGGCATGAATGATCTTCTGAATTTCTGTAGAATCTGTAGTAATTTCATCCTTTTCATTCCTTATTGCATGAATTTGAGTTCTTTTCTTTCTTTTTTTGTTAAGGTTGGCTAGAGGTTTATCAATTTTATTTATTCTTTCAAAGAACCAACTCTTTGATTCATTTATTTTTTGTAGGGTTTTCTTCATTTCAGTTGCATTAATTTCTGCCCTGATCTTTATAATCTCCTCCCTTCTTTGGGCTGTGGGCTGGACTTGTTCTTGTTTTTCTGAAAGTTTGAGGTGCAGCATTAGGCTATTTATTTGTTTTCTTTATGTGTGATTTACCACTGTAAATTTCCCTCTGAAGACTGCTTTCATTGCATCCCACAAATTCTGGTAAGTCGTATCTACATTTTTGTTTGCTTATAGGTATTTTTTAATTTCTTCTGTGACCCATTTGTTGTTCAGGAGGTGGTTGTTTAATTTCCAAGTGTTTATGGAGGTTTTGGCTTATGACAATATTTAGTATTCCAATTTATCAACATGGTCTCTCCATTATTTATGTCTTTGAATTTTCATTAGTGCTTTATATATTTCAGTAAAATCCTGCACATATTTTGTTAGATTTATTCCAAACTATTTCATCTTCATTATAAATGATATTGTTGTTTTGCTATTAATGTTTAATTATATATCATTAGTATAGGAAATAAAATTGATTTTTACATATTGATCTTGAATCTCAAACTTTTTAACTCACTTATTAAATCTAGTAGCTTTTTGTTCATTCTTTGGAACTTTCTCAGTGAACCATTATGGCATCTCCTGTAAAGATGGTTTTACTTCTTCCTTTTCCATTTAGATGCCTTTTGTTGCTTACTTTACTGCACTAGGACCTCCACTGGAATGTTAAATACAAGTTCACAGGCAAGATCTTCATGAAGGAGTTTTAACATGCTCATGGATTTTAGGTGGATTGCTGGTTCCTTGGAGACGGTTATACCAATGTAAAATATATGTGGATTCATATTTATATATTAGTTTTATAGGTGTGCCACTAATATAGGCTTTAAGTGTTGTTTGTTGCTGCTGTTAATTTCATAGGTATGAAAGGGTACCCTGATTTTGTTTCTTAGTTTGTTTTTAATCTCATTTTCCACCACATATAAAAAATTGTTGAATGACCTGTGAACATTAAAGATATAAAATTTACCAAGATAAATATATGTAAATATAGAGATATAAATTTACTAATGCCCATATTTTCAATTCTTAAGGTCCTATCCTGTGATGAAAGGTACTTTGCAATCTGGTCTGATGCATCTGAAATTTAGCCTTAGCTTACTGCAATGGAATAATAAAGGCAAGAGTAACCCTTCTAAAAAGTTAAGTAGTAAAAATTATCATAATAATTAGGTACTAAGTGAGTAGCATATAAATACTGTATCCCTCCTGAAGGAGGGATCTATTATTGTGCCATTAAAAATGATAATTCTTGTTATTGTTTTCACATTTATAAGTAGGAGCTGATTTTGTTTTATTTTATTTTGATCCTTTAATTCTTATAAACATGTTCTATGCCCAAGTCCTATAGGAATCACTATTAATAGTGCCTCTGCAAACTGAAGTGAGCTTGGTAATTTTATCTCATGTTAAAAATTTTTTAAATGTTCAAACCATTATGTGGTTTAGTATCACTACAGGGTAGACCACATTTTTCTGCTATTGGCAAGCAAAGTTAGGGCATAATTTCTCCATTTTCCACATTATGCAAATAAATTGTGTGTGTGTGTGTGTGTGTGTGTGTGAGAGAGAGAGAGAGAGAGAGAGAGAGAGAGAGAGAGAGAGAGAGATATCAATTGGGAAGAGAAAGAGGTCTCCCAAATTTTCCCCAGAACCGTGGTGCTTTGGACCTAATCAGTCAATGGATACATCAGGTTTCATATAGCAGGGCAACTCCCATAAGCCACAATCTGTGGTGTCTTGGGAGCACGAGTGACTTGGAATGACTGTCCACTTGGACAGGAAGTGGTTCTCAGAAGCTCCTGTATTCTAAAGCTCTATAGCAGAGAACTATCACAGACACTAGTAAGCCAGCAACGTGATTGAAAGTGAATGTATGTTATGATGTAAATGCTACAGTTTGGATCTAGAATGTTCCATAAAGCACATGTGTGAAGGGCTTAGTTTTTAGTTTGGCACCATTAAGAGGTAGTGGAATCTAAGAGATGATGCCTATGGGAAGCCTTAAGGTCACTGGAGGAGCGCCCTTCGCCCTTGGAGGGAAGAGAGGGACCCTGGCCCCTTCCTCTTCCTCCTGGTTTTGCTTCCAGACAACAGGGTGAGCAGCTTTGCTCTGTCCTGTGCTCCTCCCGTGGGCTACCTAGCAAAAGCAATGGGACCAACCCATCACAGACTGAGACTTCTAAAGCTCTGCTGACCCCCGCTCCCCCCGAAGAGCAGCCCCCAAAACCTTCTCTCTTTGTAGATTAATTTTAATTTTCTCAAGTACACATTATAGTAACAGAAAGCTGAGTAATGCAATATAATAGATGTGATCTTTTTCTTTTGTATGTTCTTATTCTGAATCCAACTGTGGTTGGAATTCTTTTTTTTTTTTTTTTTGAGGCAGAATCTTCATTTTTTATGCATAAACATCTCTTCTTTCATGAAATGTCAGTGAAAGAAGTAGATATTCTCATGATTCTTTCTATGATATATGGAATTCTGTTTTACTTTTCTATTGACAATCTTACATCTTATTTCATTCTGCCACCTGCATTTTTTAAAAGAGCATTATTAGAATCAGGTCGTGTTTGCCTACTTAAAAATGAGCTTGAGAACTCTTGTTGCCCAACAACAACGAACAAACCCCTCACAAAGCAGGCCTGATCCTAGGTTATTTTACTGGTTTCCTTTCCTGTCAAAATTCTTGGCTATGTATCCTGTACCAAGACTACTCTTAACACTTCTCAAATCCCCGAGTTAGCTAATTTGAGGCCCCCATCTGCCAGTCAGGGAAGGGTCTGTCATGGTAAATGCCTTCCTTCACAGTTTGGCTCAAATGTCATCTCCTTTATAAATCCTTCCTAACCTCCTCAGCAAGATTTAATTGTTCCCCCTTTGAGTCCCTGACATTTTGTATATCCCTTCATTACAAATGCATTTATAATTACTCGTTTAATCATTTGCCATTAGATTCTGAGTTCACCAAGGGCAGGAACCCTGTTGTATTAATCTTTGATTTCCCCCCTCCTTCCGTGGGTAACATAATTGCTATTATACATTATGCCTCAGATTTGCTTTCTTAGAATGCATTGATTTAATATTGTTATGACATTTTAGAAGTAAATGAAACTGGATTGAATTTCTGAATAATATTTGAACTCAAACACGCATAAATAGATTCATCATGTTTCCTCTTTTTTTTGGTCTTTTTGAGACAGGGTCTTGCTATGTAGTTCAGGCTGGCCTCGAACTCACTTTGTAGCCCAGGCTGGCCTCGAACTTGCAACTATCCTCCTGCGTCAGCCTCCCAAGTGCTGAGATTACAGGTGTGCACCACCATGCCCAGCTATTTCCCACTCTTAATTTTCACTTTAATCGTGTTAAATGAAGAAGCCACAACCATGAAGAAGGCAGAACAAATATGGAGAAAGGAAACTCATGAGGAGTTTCTCTAGTGAGAGCCGGGAGGCTTTAGACTACCAACAAGAGCACTATGCAGTTGGATGGTTCGTACTATAGCCACAAATACTTTCTCACATGCTAAATTACTCCCATTCAGTAAGAAATCCGTGTTCAGGTGAAACACTTGGTTATGTTCTTTTGACCACAGTGAGCACCTGGCTTCAAGCATCAGCTATTGCTGTTTTGTTCCTATTCTCCAATGGGGATCATTTCCTCAGTGCAGATGAGCCATTGGATGAGTCTGTCCAGAATTTCATCCTTACGTTATTTCTCCGAGATAATGTATAACCCACTTAGCTGAGTTTTAAAATTAAGCCAGAATGTTGACTAACCTTAACTCCTGCTGCCTTTCTCCTTTGTCACGTCTCTCAGTCGGAGAGCCTCCTTGTATGCCAGGTACCTTCTCATCTTAGGGCCTTTGCGCTTGATAGGACTCTTCCTTGATGATTTCCCCAGATACCTGTGTTGTTTGTTCCTTAGTCTTTGTCAGATCTCTATTCAAATCACTTGAAATTCACCTCACTGAGGCCTTTCCTATTTGAGGTCATAACTTTCCTCTTTTACTACCTCTCATCACCAGACCAGAATCAAAGCACAACTCTTCATATTCTTCCTTGCTTCATTTTTCTCTGAAGAATTTATTATCTTACATATCTTCTTTAAGTTGATTTTCTTTTCTCACCACTAAAGGCAATTATTTCCATCAGGTTAGGGTTTTGCCCATTTTGTGAAACTTGATTCTTAGTGCCTAGACCAGTTCCTCATGTACTCATGGTAGGGCTCAGCAAGACTTTGTTGAAGGAAAAAAGTATGATATATACGTATTTGTCTTGACGTTAAGAACCTATTGGTAAGTTAAATTTTGATACATTTAACATAGGAAGATTTCACACATATGTACAAATTTTTGATTACCTCTAAATAGTTAGTGACACTGAATGATTGAAAAAGAAACAGTTGTTGGAACTAGATAGAAATTTCACTGAGTTAGTGCTTTAATCCTCTAATTTGCCATACTATTTATTTTTTATTCATTTGTTTCCATACCTGGCTATTATTGGCACTTATTTGTATGTACTTTTTGTAAGTTTGGTGTACTTTTTTGTGTATGTTTTGTTTACTTTTTGCACAGAAATGAAGATAAGATGAAAATGTTTAAAAAAAAGAACCTATTGGTTACTATTTCTTAGACAAGAAGTTTTCTACAGAGCAAGCTGATACCATTAAAGGTAGGGATTTCAAAAAGAGGTTTTGATTGTTAGTTTAAAAGTATGTTGTACATATTGGGTATACACTGTATACCTTTCAATGAAGTATGAAAAGGTATTTACTAAAATTGTTTTTTATTGTTGACTTCTTTACCTCACAATACAGGTTGATACATACCTACTAATAAGTGTCTCTCCCTAGTAACGGGTTGACGATGCTAATGATGACTGTGATCTTTAGTGAGGAGACAAAAAATCTGAGCTAGGTGCCCAGATTTCTTATTATGAGTTGGCAATGAGACTTAAGGAAAATCAGTCTATTAAGAAATGTAGAAGTCACTTGAAAATAGTGCAAGTGACATGACAGAACATGTTTTGCAGGAATGTTTTGATAAATGGAAAATTGACTCCTGATTGGAAACATGTGTTGCGAATTCTAGTATTATCTAGGGACGGGGCAGCCTTTTTTTCCATCGAAGCATAATAGAGTATGATGAGACATGGAGAGTTTGGGAACTCAAAAGATACCAGGTGTTTGTGATAGCCTGGGTTACTGAGTGTCATTATACCAAGAGTGGCCGAAGTCCTCCCAGGCAGTGTGATAGTAAAAGAAACTGCATAGTCTTAAATTAGGGTCTTCAAATTCAGTAGCCCATCCTGAAGATGTCAGAGAAATCAGAAAAGCTATCAAGGGCTTATTAGGCATTTTCTGTTGCTTTCCTCATATCCTATTTCTTATACTTTTCTTAGCGTGGCAGTCAATGTCTTGGAAGAAACTCAGAGAATGGAGACTTATCTATGGAGGGTCTAACCTGTTGAAATTTCCCACTGTTTTTGTAGAGTGTAGCTGGCAACAACTCACTATTCTCAAGTAGCAAATTGCCTGGACAGGGATCATAAGAGTTAATTTCTATATCTATGACTGTCTAACTGCATAGGCACTAGGGTTGGGAGGCCCAGTTAGGCCATTTGATTTCTTGAAATGTTGAATGTTTTTAAAATTTCACTTCAGAACAAAATAAAACAGCCATGCTTTTATGTTAGCTGTGTCCCATAATGTGCTGGGAAACATGGATTTCAGAGATTTCTTTATTTTGGCTCCTGCCTTTTATGAGGTAATAGAGTCTTAAAAGTCCTGGCAGAAAACTCAGATGTGGCAGACATGAAACCATTATTTCTCTTTCCTATTTTTTTTCCTCAGAAGCCAGTGGTAATTTTAAATACATATACACACTTCTAAAATCTCTTAAGGCAGAGCTAACAAGTCTTGAGTTATATACTCTCTCTGGTCTTCTAGGCACATTGTCCCCTGAGAGAGGATCAGAGCTCATTTCTTTTTCTGTAAATCTTCTTGTATTACAGTACTTTTGAAAAGATGCTCCTTCCTGAGTTTCTCATAGAGCTGAAGCTAAAGAATCACTTGCCATTATAAAGATTGGCATGATTTCACCACTTTATTGTTCCCTTCATTGAGGATCCAGAATAAAATGGCTGAGAAAGTAGAATCTACTTACCCATAATCAATCTTATGGACCACTTCAAGATGGAACATAGAAGGGGAAATCATGATGCCTATGATGTTGCCAACTCCTACATATTTCCTAAGTGCCCCCTACACACACCTGCTTTGCAGTACTGGGAATTAAACTCAAGGGTATTCTACCACTGAGCTATATCCCAACCCACCCACCCTCCATTTTTAATTGAGACAGCATCTCACTAAGTTGCCCACGCTGGCTTGTAACTCACAATCCTGCTGCTTCAATGCCATGAGTAACTAGAATTACAGGCATTCACCACCACGTTGAATAGTTTCCTCTTTCTCATAGGTTGGTTTCCGCAATGTGAAGTGAAAAATTAGGCTAGATAACCTTCATGTTATTTATCACTTTGCCTCTTATGTTCTGTAACATTTGATCATACCTACTAGCTTTAGATGGTTTCTCCTTTAACTTTTTATACACTTGCTAAGAATGACTACATTTGCATTTTAGAACATGACATTTATTAATAGGAGGCTTTTTATCTGTCCTATTATGAATGATCCTCAGTTTCTAGCACAGGATTCACCTATTTTAATTAAATTAAATATATTCAAGATCTTTACTCACCAGGTTTTCAAATGAGTTAAATGTTTTAACTAATTCTGATGAATTTTCCTCAATGGACACTGAAAGTCAGTGTGACTATGTCTTTCTGATGGATGATTGTCTTATTTTATATTACAAACATGAAGGAGTATTTGCCAGATACAGACTTTATTAAGATTATTTTTTGTATCATTTCTCTAGAGTTTATATTGTTCTATACCCATTACTTATTGAGTACAGGCATTTTACTGAACTTTGAATGGAAGAGATGTAGAAGAACTGGTCCATTACCTTGATTTATAGTCTAGTAAGGAGACACACACACACACACACACACACACACACACACACACACACACACACACATATTCAAGTTTTTAAGCTCTGGAGGTAAAGAATACCTTCTTACCTGTAGCCTGAAAGAAGGGGTCTTTGTTATAGAAACGAGGATGGATATTGAATTTTGAATATAGTGAGCCAGATAATGAGAGCTTTAATCTAGAGGCAGATGTTTGTGTCATTCAAGAATAGCTCAGTAAAATGTAACTGGGAGAGATAGGGAAATTTTATGGTGAGTACATTTGACATCTTCAAAGCAGGAGAAGGTGAGGCATGCATGGCCACATGATCCAGAACCATATAAAACAATATATAGTTTTGGACTTTATCATAAAACCAATAGGAAGCCATTGCAGATTTAAAGGAAGGGATATTGATGAGTCTTGAGTATTTAAAAGTTATGTTGATTGTAGTGTGAAAGGGAGATTGGGGAGAGCTTTCACAGACTTGGAAAGATAAACTTGGAGGTTCCTTAGTTTCTTACAGGAAGTGAATTTGGTCTTAGATAAAATTGAGTGATTTGTGAATCTTTTTTGAGAAGAACTTAGCTTTATATTAAAACATTAAGGAGTATTTACAAGTATAGTCAAGTGGCAGAGTATAGTTGGGTTCAATACAGGAGTACAGAATAAATCTGTGGACCAAGTTAATATACATAAGGGGCACAATATATATAAAATGTGTAACATTTTAACATTTTAGAAGAGTATATCCACAATGATATAATTATATAAAAGTGTTTTTAATGTTAAAGATAACATATACTTGTAAAGCTTGAGGATTTTTTACTTTTTTTTTTGAGACAGGGTCTTGCTATTGCAGTTCAGGCTGGCCTTGAGCTCACTTTGTAGCCCATGCTGGCCTTGACCTCACAATGATCCTCCTGTCTCAGCCTCTTGAGTGCTGGGATTACAGATGTGCGCCACCATGCCCGGCAAGTTTTTTTTTTAAAGTGAAGTCATCTTTGTGGAACTCAGTTTTATCACTGTGAAAAGATATAATTTTATAAAGATAAACATTTTTGTTTTAATTCTGACTTGTGGGTTATTTATCCTGTTTAAGTATACATATTTCAATGGGCAGTGTGCATGAGTGTATCTTGAAAGACAATTTAATCTGAGTGATTGACAGTTTAATGTCAGGGAGGAAGTGTCCCTTCTGTCCCTCAACTAGGCTGCTCCCCCCACAAGGAAAAAGGTGTTCAGACTCCTGGACTCTGGAACCATGCTGCGTGCTCCCCCTTTTGGAACAGGAGAACAAGACAGGAGGCCTCAGTAATACGCTGTTATAAAGGCCAGAACTTCTGAACCATAGAATTATAAACCTTTTATTTTACTAGCTTCAGATAATAATCTGATCAGACAATGTTCACAGTTTTAACAAACATAAAAGTAATCTGAGAAATCAGTACAAATACATTTTCTAAAATAAATTTTCTAAAATTTGGTGGATAATACTATACTGAAACTTTGTATTCATAAAAGCAGACAAGGACTTTAGGACAGCACATTAGAGTGAAAACTGATGTAACTGCTTGCTGAAGTATCTTATAGATCTTTTATGTAGAACACAGTATATATTTTATAACTGTACCTATTCTGCAACCTGAGCTGGATAATTTGATTATATACTGTTAATATTCACATTAACCAGTTACTTTTGTATGGAGATAACACCCCTAATATTCCTTCACAAGGGTCCAAAGAGACAACTGGGTAAGTGTATGATTGATCAAACATTGGCAACGAACAAGAAGTACATATACATATACATATTCACCACACCTGTATTTTAATTTAATTGGCTAAGCGTTCCCATAAAATAGTTGCTGCACTACCCTGAGAAATAAAGCTAACCTGGCATTCTCCCACATGAATTTGAAAGTAATGACCATGGACAGGTTCACAACATTTCTGTACCTCAATTTCTTTATTTTTCAAAGTATAGATAATAGTAGCAACCTCATGCAATTGTATTCACTAACAGTGAGCTAACCATGCCAAGCGGTTACCCTAATGTTGACTTAATTTGCTACTACTTGTCACATGATAAACGTTTGATATATGTTTGCGGCTTACAGTTCTGATTAAGTGTGCTGTGCAGGAAATTTTTCACCCTTAAGTTACACACTTCTGTAGATACAACGGACAGAAGTATATGGCGCATATGCTCCTAACCCCTGAGCCAAGGGCTGCTAGACTCCCATATTTCTCAAGGAACCTTGGTCGCATTCCCAAACAGCCTCTAGTAACCTACCCCTAATGTTACTAAATTTACCTCGTATTATCTAGGGACTCTTGAAGCTTTGAGACTGTCAGATTGCCAAACAGCTTTCTATTTCTGATGAATAGGATTAATAATAATAGAAGTGGTATAACCAAATGTGCGGGGAGGGCTCTGCTGAATGAAGGGCTAACTAGCCTTTCCACATCGCAGAGTACTTGGCATTAGCGATTGAACTTTGAGTTGAGTTTCTGCTGTGTGAAATGTATTCCATCTATCCCAGAGTCTGTAGTTTAGAGTGTCTTTTCAGAATTTCACTGATAGACTGGAAAGAGATGGGTGGTGGGGAGCACACAGTTTATCAACACCAAGTGAGTTTTTGTTTGCTTTGTGCTATGTGAAAAAATGGAAAGTTACCTAGCTTGTTACAGTCTGGAGAAGCTGAATGCGTCTCTTCTGTATCTCTAGGAATCAGCAGTCTAGAAGTCAAGTGACCCTAAAGTAGATAAGTAGATTAGGGGATAAGATATACTTCTTGCCCATGAAGAAGTGAGGAAAAACTAACGTATAAGCCTCAGTAGGTATTCTATTTTTTAAAAGTAAACGAATGAAAACATATTAATAAACAGACAGCCACTTACAAAGTAGCACAAAAATAGTACAGTCAAAACTGAATTACAGACAAGGTGACAGGGAATTAACAATGGTTGTTGTATTATATATTGATAACTTTGAAGTGTGTACTCAGGAAAACAAATATAGACATGCAAGACTGATAAAACAACTAATCATTAACTGTTCCTTACAATAAAGTGACATAAGTCAATAGTATAACTATGTTAGCCATCCTGCATCTACGTACATACAGGCATAATTATCGCTTTCTTCCTTTTCTCTTTCCCCTCATCCCAGTTATTCTTTACTTTTGAGCAGTTTCATTTCACAATGTTTATCATACTCAAGTTTTCATATATGAATTTAACATAGTTACTCATAGTTTGGAGATAAAAAATTAGTTTCTTGGTTACAGAATTTCATATTTCTACTACATATTTTACCATAAACATTTTCTCCAAAATATTGCCCTAAGATCTCCCCACTATTGCCTGATACTCAGCTATAGACCTGAGCCCCAGGGAAAACTTCTTGGTAAGGGGACAGGAACTACCCTATGTCCGTGTTGTCCTCCCTCTAGTGGAGGGAGAGACACAGCTATCTCTTCCTAGCATATTTTATGTTTTTATATTTTCTTTCTCTTTGTTTATTTTCTTTTTGCTCTTTGGGCTATTTTATTTCCTTTGCTATATTTTTATCTCTGCTAGTGTTTAAAGTTTACCACACTGAATTTTGATGCATGAGACATTACCTATTGATTCATATTCCCATGAGCATGATTTTTTTGTTCCACTGTTCTTTTTCCTCAGCCATGTCTTTATTTTAGTTGATATTAACTCTTATATATAGACTACTATGAGAAAGAGATAGATAGGGAGGAGAGAGACAGAGACAGAGACAGAGAAAGAACATGAAGCCTGGACAAAAGAAGGAATAATTGGTGATAGCAATTCAGTGGGAAAAGCAGAATGTCACAGAGGCAATGACAGTGCAGTGTGATCAATGCTGTGAAGGGAATGTACAGGGTATGTGAGACACTCCTAAGCTGAACTGAGTATAGGAGTCCTTTCAGGACAGTTTTTTAAATTGTGTTCAGTTTCGTAACCATATTTGTAAAAATTTTTAGATTTGTTTGGCTGATTTCTGTGTTCATTACCAATCTTCAGCACCATGATTCTTCCATTCATAGGTTCTTGTGTCTTTGAATAATTTTTTAGGTAATTTTTAAGAGTAGTGTGAAGTAAAATTTGTCTTTATATACACTAGTATATATTTCTTTTAATGTCTGTCACATGGAAATGAACTCTTTTTTCTCTCAGAGGTTGCTGCATAGCCAGGTTGATTTTTCTTTCTTGATAATTTACCACTTTTGCTGCCTATATATTTGTAAATTTATTTTTTTGTTATTAGGTGTCAACAGATTCCCTAGGACATATATCATGTATTTATAGAGTGGCTCTTTTTATCTAATTTACTTATTATATGAAAACGTTTCAATGTATCCTTACTTCTTTCTACTGCTTAACCTTTTTTTAAAATTTTCTTTTCTATGCTATGGATTCAATCGACTATATGTGACAATAACTTTATATTCACTATTATGTTCTTTCTGTCCTTTCTTCTGTTTTCAGGGAAGCATCCATCTAAAATGAAATGGCTGAATCTCCTGGAATTTTAAACTTTTCAGTATTGATTCTACACATATTGCATGGTTGATAACAGTTTTAGTTTTGAATTTTTACTTCTTTACCATCTCATTTATTTCCTCATTAATATTTTTTAAATTATAGTTTTTTCCAAGTCATGAATTTTTTTATTTAAAACTATGTATGTGACCTCAGAAGGAAAGCTCTATTCAAAGCTATTATTTGCCAGTGAATAGCTTGCCACATTATTGACCAATCAACATATAGTTTGTATATAAGCAGCATCTGCATTATCCAGGGATTTGTTAGAAAAATCTCAGGCCCCACCCTAGCTTTACTGAATTAGAATCTACACTTTAACAAGACATTTGTATGATTGCTGTAGAGCACTGAAGTTTAAAAAATAGTGATCTACAAGAATTATACAGAATTTGCCAAAAGAATTATACACACTTCAAGAAAAGAAAAACTTATATAAATATTTTAATACTAAATTTGTTGAGACATTATCAAATTGATACAAGTTACCTTTGGCATCTGCAATTAGAAGAGGTGCTCAGAGTGGTGGCCCTTAGCATCCTGACATTTGTTAGCATGGCGCACTGCTGCTTGGTGTCTTTGGTCATTGAGATTGCTGCACATACATTTTCAGTTTCTTCTCTAAGGGCAGCAATGTAGTGGATTTTCTGCAAAATATGACATCCTCTAGGGTAATACTATCTGTTGAAAAATATATCATGCTGTTTTCTTTTTCTGAGTTGTGTATACATTTTGTTTTTGGTGGACTCTGTATTAGAATACTCATAATTTTGTAAGTTTGAGCGATGACTTATCTACCAGTATGGGGTATTTTATTTTATTGTCTGAGAAAATATCTCCTAGACCCATTTGATTATCTGCTTATTTTTTTCTATGAAGAAGCATCTTCAGTTGTCCTTCTTCCATAACAAGGAGGGACTGTTGGGAAGAGGGGGTGGATCAAAAGGCAATACTCCTTGGCTTTTCTATGGCAGTGTCTTTTGTGTTGACAGCTTCTTACTCTGAAGGGTAAACCTTACCCCTTGGCTGTTTTAAGCTCTGTTTTATTCCTGATACAGGGGAGGAAAAAGTTTTTCTGTTCTGTTCAATGGAGCTGTTGGGTTACATGGATGAAAGAGATTAAGAAAAGCCTGTAAATTTTAATATTTTTATGTGCATGTAGCTTCACAGAAAAGAAGTGAAAACCCAAAGCAATGGTTAAACACAGAAGCTTATACATTTTAACAAAGAATATTAAGTTGTGCACAAGTAACTGGACACAGGAAGTTTTGGCTTGCTCTAGGGTCGCAAATGTGTGGTAGATAGGGTTGGGTAGTAAGGTTTCTTAGATTCATCTGGGTCTTCCTGGTATAGGGGACAGGAATACCTTTTGAAAAGACACTTATGCCCTGCTTTTAGTGACAGAACACTTCCTGCATCTATTGTTTTTTAACAATCTTTTAAAAATTTATTTTAAAAATAAAAGAAGGAAAACATAGACAGACATCCATTTACAAAATAGCATAAGAACAATACAAGCAATACAGAGTTACAGACAAAGTAGTAGGAAATTATCACTGGTTCTTGTATTACATATTGATATCTTCAAAGTGGTTTCTTAGGAGAACAAATGGAGACATGTAAGATTGATCAAATAATTAGTCATTAACTGTTCCCTTCAGTCAGTAGATCAACTCTGTTAGCTATCCTGCATATACATACATACGTAATTTCCCTTTCTTTCCTTTCTCTTTTCATACACCCCAGTTGGTCTTTACTTCTGAGCATGTCCCTTTCAGTTGGCAGTGTGTGTCTTACCTCCTAATCTTTATTCACTCTTTCAGGTTTTAACAATAGTGAGAGAATACATTGCTTACACATGGAGTCTTGTTTAGAGTATGGTCTCTAGTTGTATCCATTTATCTGTAAAAGCTTCAAGTTTATCTTTCTTTATAGCTGAGTAATATTCCATTATATAGAAGTACCACAATTTTTTTATCCAGTCCTCATTAGATGGACATTTGGGTTGCTTCCATGATTTAGCAATTACAAATTGTGCCGCTATGAACATGGGTGCACATATATTGCTGTGATATGATGTTTTCAGATCTTCTGGGAAAATACCCAGAAGTGGAATAGCTGGGTTGAATGGGACCTCTAAGCCTAGCTTGCTGAGAATCTCCAAACCGATTTCTGCAGTGGTTTCGCCAGTCTGCATTCCCACCAGCAGTGGAAAGGGTTCCTATTTCTCCACAGCCTCGTCAGCATTTGTTATTGGTTGATTTCTTAGTGGTAGCCATTCTTACTGGGGTGAGGTGAAATCTCATTGTTGTTTTAATTTGCATTATTATCAGAAATTAAGGAAACCAAGCCCTTTACAATAGCATCTAAGAAATTGAAATATTTAGAAATCAATCTAATAAAAGAAGTAAAAGATCTATTCAATGAAAACTATAGTACGCTGAAAAAAGAGATTGAAGAGGACCTCAGTAAATGGAAAAATGTTCCTTGCTCATGGATAGGAAAAACCAACATTGTGAAAATGGCCATACTACCAAAATTGTTGTACAGATTCAATGAATTCCCATTAGCATACCTCACAGATCTAGAGAAAACATTCCTTAAATTCATCTGGAACCAGAAGAGAACCAGAACAGCAAAAGCAATCCTGGGCAAAAAAAGACAAGTCAGGTGGAATCACAATCCCTGACCTGAAATTATATTACAAAGCTACTGTACTAAAATCAGCCTGGAACTGGTTAAAAAACAGACCTGAGGATCAATGGAACAGACTGGAAGATGCAGCCACAACCACAAATGCACTCATCCTCCTAATCTTTGACAAAGGGGCCACACAAGCTCACCAGAGGAAAGATGGCCTCTTTAATAAATGGTGCTGGAAAAACTGGCTTGCCACTTGCTGAAGACTGAAAATAGACCCAAGTCTATCACCATGCATCATACTCAAGTCAAAGTGGATCACAGATCTCAATATTAAAACAGAAACACTAAATCTATTGGAAGAGAAAGTAGGTAAAAACCTTGAAGACATAGAAGTAGGCAGAGTGTTCATGAACAAAAACCAAACCGCAAGGGAAATACCTCAAAGAATCAACAACTGGGGTCTCATCTTACTGAAAAATGTTTTTGCGCATCCAAAGAAATTACCACCAGGAAGAAAACCCACAAATTGGGAAAAGAGATCAAGTGATTGAGACTCCTGAAGCTAAAAGTACAGATGTGTTGAGGAGTGGAACTTCTAGGGGATTAATGGTAAAAACTCCTGTAGGCGGTCAACATCCTCCTAGTTCAGGGGTGGGAGCTAGGCTTGAGTGGTAGAATGCTCAGAAGAATCCAGAGAAGAAGAAAACTTCTGAGATAATAAATGAGATTATTCCATAATGTAAACCTTTTGTACAGTTGTTGTATGGTGGCCTTGGTAGGTACCTTCTCGTACTACATCACGTCATCATTGATATATAATAAGGATGTTTGATGCTATACTTAGGGTAAGAAGAGTAATTGAATTAAAGTGAAATCATATTACTAAACCTGATGTTAATAGGAGGGCCGATAGAGCTCCTGTTAATGGTCAAGGGCTTGGGTTAACTATGTGATAGGTGTGCGATTGGTGGGACATTAGGTGTTATGTAGGTATAGACTGACTAGAAGTGTAAATACGTAGGCTTGAATTAATGCTACAGCAAATTCTAAAATAGTCAGGAGAAGTAAAATGGTGAAAGTTACTAGAGTTATCAATATGTAATACAACAACCTTTTATGTAACTCAGTTTTGCTTGTATTATTCTTGTGCTACTTTGTAAATGGCTTTCTGTTTGTTAATATGTTTTCATTCTTTTACTTTTAAAATAAAAAAATTAAAATATAAATAATAAAATTTTGGTGAAGGAAATAACAACAGAATAAGAGACACACCAAGTTTCTGACTCAGGAAACTCAGCTTTGGCATTATTACCTCCTTGAAATGAAACTTACAAGGCTGATTCTCAAGTTTTTCTAGAATACATAATATATAAGAATTAACAAGAAAAATTTGAATAATAGTGATCATATTTCAATTCTTAGTGTTAGATACTGCCAGTTTAAGTTCTTTACATTTATTTTCTCACTTAATCTTCCTAGTAATAAACTATAGGAACATTAATATCACCATTTTCAGATCATGTCTAATAGAAAAGCACAAAGAAATTGGGTAACTTGTCCAAAGACATCGAATGGGTACTAGAAATGATAGAGCTGGCTTTCAAACATGCTGATTCCAAAGCCCTGTCGTGAATTTCCTGAAGGACTATAATCACTGCATGAAATCTAATCGTATAAATTATAAGTTAAAATTTTATCATTTGGGTTGAAAAATAAGTAGTACAATCCCCCTACTCCCAAAATAGACCTGTGGGAATTTAGCTTATTTAAGATAAAAGAATAATTTCAGATCAGTCAGAAGAACATTAGCAAGTATACTAAAACAAGTCATTATTTCTTTGGAGAAGAGTAAATTAGATCCCTGCCTCATAAGTAAATTCCAAAAAAGAAAAAAAAAGCTGAGGATGATTATATATGACTCTAATCCCAGTACTCAGGAGGCTGAGGCAGAAGGATTGCTGAAAATTCATGGCCAACCTGAACTACAAGGCAAGTCCCTGTTTCATTCAGTGAATCAGTGAATCAGTCAGTTAATCACTTCCAAGTACATTAAAGACCAAAACATAAGTATTAAAAGGAAGACAGGAGAATAGTATTATACTCAAAATGGGAAAGTACCTTTCCGAATAAGGTATAAAATCTAAAGCCATAAAATAAAAGATTGACCAAATTTAAGATTTAAACTTGATGAATCATGGCTAAAAGAAAAACAATCCAAGCAACTACTGATAACAATCTGAGTAAAATGTGGTAAGATGTATAATGGAATAATATCCAGAATATATTTTTTTCAATAGGAAAAAAGCTAACAACAGTGGAGAAGTGATTAAAAGATATCAACAGACAGTTGAAAAAATAAGATCAAAATGTGACCTCCCAAATTAAAAGATACCTAATAATGGAATTTTTAAACTATCAAATTAGTAAATAAATTTAATCTTATATCTAGTGTTAGGGAAAAAATTAATACTATTTGAAGCTGTAAATTGGTATGGTATGTTTAAGAACAGTTTGTACAATAATTATGAATATTTTGTACATTCCATTTGACCCCTAGTAATTCCTCTCATTTCTTCCCTGCTCCCTCCTCTCTCCTCATATTTTCATGTATGTGTTAGTCAGCCTTCCGTCCCTGTAATAAAATACCTCAGATAAATCAACTCAAAGTTGAGGAAGGATTTATTTTGACTCATAGTTTCAGAGGTTGCAGTTCATGGTCACTTGGTCCTGTTGCTAAGTGGCTATGGTAACACAATACATTTTGGTGGGAGCATGTAGGAGAGGAGATCTTTTCTGCATGTAACAGAAAAACAAATAGATAAGGAGGAGCTAGAGTTCCAGTATCTCCTTTAAGTGTAGTCTCTAGGGACCTGACTTTCTTCCATTAGGCCCTAGCTCCTAAAAGATCCATCATCTCTCAAGAGAACCACAGCCAACCCTTTGAAACAAGGATTTTAGGGGACATTTAAGATCCAAACTACAATAATATGCATAAAAGAATTGAATTATGTGTAAGGGTAAGATATTAGAACAAGTCTAAATACCTATTAGTAGAAACATGGATAAATTATGGATAAATTATACCATGAAATACTATCATATTATTTATAGGTTAAGACAATCATATGTACTGACATATAAAGACTTCCAAAACACATTAAGTTTAAAAAGATATTTCACTCAACAGTGTAAAATCCATCTACCTCTACATTGAACATGTTTATTTATATTAATAGTTTAATAATGAAAATTAAATGATGATAGAGTTATGTATCATCTTAAAGAAGAGTTTCAGGAGCGATAAAGAAGGGAATTTCAACTTTTATTTGACTGCATTTGTTTTAACTTTTAAGAATGTTTGCTCATATTACATACTTTTAAAAATATATAGCAAATTACAGAGGATAAATTTAGAGGTATAAAATTCTTTTTGGATATTTTGTTTATTCCTTGATTTCTTTCTTGCTACAAGTATAGCTGCCATAGAATAGCACAAAAAGAAATCTTGTTTTAATATGACTGTAACCAATCTTTCCCAGAGAATTTGGTCCAGAAGTAGAAACTGAGGAGAAGAAGAAGAAGAAGAAAAAAAAAAAAACAAAACAGAAAACATTCTAATTTCCCTACATTTTCCCTTCCTTAATTTCATCCCATTATACCTACTTAGTTTTAGTCTCTGGACTTAACAGTTTATTCTTCTGTTCTCATTGATAACCATGTTCTCTAAGGACCTAAAGACTACTCATGATCTTGTCTTTTCTATTTTTCTAAAAAGCACTATTGTATATATAACTTTATCATGAAACATCTATAACAATTTTTAGGAACAAGCAAAATAGAAAGAAAAAGAATCACAATAAATCATGTCGTCTTCATTTATTTGCTATATTTTCTGCCTACTGTTTAGATGTGTGCTGTACATGTAACAGACCCTCAAAGAACATCTTTATCCACATATTTAGGGAGTTCTTTAAAACTCACTTTTTTCCTTTTGTTCATGTGTGCCTTGAAAGCCACAGGGCCATTGTGTCTAGAAAGGCCAAAAAATTTTGATCTGGTATGTGGCAATTCAGAAAGCTTTCTTCTAGAAGAATCTAGAAGGCTTGTATTTCTTCTACCCCCTGCATATCAAGGTATTAGTCTAGCTAGTTTATAATGTATTACGTTAGGAAATTACTATTTTATATTATAAATTGTGAAAATGAAGAGCCATAAATCTATATTGAGTACTTCAGAACTACCTACTATTTTGTTCAGAGGGAAATCTGTGTTTAATGTATGATTTTTTTAATATACTTAAAATTGAGATCTACTTTCTGAGGATTCTTGTGCTGGTTGTTCCTGTAGATGCAGTGAACACTGATCCCACTAGTTTATGCTGTGTCTTTGTCTAGATTTATTGTGAGTCTCAAAATTCCACTTCTCTGCTCACTTTTTATCTCTCCTTTTATTCTTCCCCCTTCAAACACATGTGCTAATACTTGTTTTAAAATTCCATTTTGGTAGAATTAAGAGCCCTATACATTAGAATCCGTGAAGACATCATCTATATCATATTATACTTTAGGAGACTCTTAGATCTTTCTGTCTTCGTTCTCCAGTCAAGGCCAGTCAGCATTGAAGTTCTTACTCTTCATTTTCTGCCCCAGTCTAGGTTTGTCATAGGAGTTTCAAAATCTTTAGGATTCAGCATAAAGTAAAGCCGTATTCTTGCTACATTCACCAGAACCCCATGAAATATAAGACAAACTCTTAGGCTTGCTTTTATGTTACAAAAATATTCAAATTTTCTACTGCACAGGAAAGCATGAGCATACCAAAGAAAATTAAATAGAGAATAGAAAGATTGTGCTTCACTGAGAGTATATCTGGATCATTCTGGTTGTGAAGTAGTCATTAAAGTACTAGTTTTACTTTCTCTTTTTTAATTATAATAAATAATGATATAGTATCTGTTGGCTGTATAACACACTCTCTTAAAAAAGAAATACAAAAGTAGAGAACATGAAGCTATGTTTCTCATTTTACATAGTATTGCCTACTATTGGAGAAGGATTTACTTTAATTAGGCTGATTCCAGTTTTTCTATAGCAAGAGTCAGCAAACTAAGGCCTGCTGCTTGTTTTCATACAAAAGGTTTTATGAGAATCTAGTTGCATCCATTCTGCCCTTCGCCCCCAAAAGTCTCATATCCATATCTTTATGCAAAATTCATTTAGTCAGTTTCTAAGAGTTGCCAAAGTTCTAGCAATTTCAGTATTCCTGAAAAGTCCATGTCCAAATTCTCCTCTGCTATTTCAGGCAAAATCTTAGCTGCAAGCCCTGAAAGAATATAAAGAAAGTTTAATACTTCCAAAATGCAATGGCATACAGTAAACATTCTCATTCCTAAAGGTATAAATTGGGGCATAGAAGGGAATGAAACCAAATAAAGAGCAAAATACAGCTGGGCAAACATCAAATCCCATGGTCCCTTGTCCAGTATATGGGGCAATCTGTGGAAAGATGTGAACTCCACAGGCTGTGGGTGGCATTCCCCCTATAGCACTGACGGTGGATGTGTAGCACTCAAGGCCTCTCACTTGTGCTGGCTTTGCTCACTCCTTGCAGCTGTCCTCAGACAACCCATGCTCCTGGCATCTCTGACTGTCTGGGATCTCCACTGCACTTTCAATTCACACTCACAGCCTCACACACTGCCCTCTCAAGAACACACTGTTTGACCTCCAGGCTTTCTTTTGAAATCTAGGTTGGACCTCTCCTGACACCGAGACTCTTGCATTCTGCATGCACTTAAAACAAGTGCCATCTGGATGATGCCAATATCTGCCATCAGCTGGAGCAGTAGCCAGATGTCCTTCTCTTTTGGTTGTAGGCGTCAAGTGCCTGTTTTGCTGAGCACTATGAACCCAAACTCAAGAAAGAAATTCCCTATGCCATGGCCCTTGTGGAACATGGTGCTCTGGTGCTTTCTTCTCAAAGCGAGTCTTTCACTTTTGCAGTTGTGTGGCTGCAAAGGGTAGAGTCCTACTGGTTCTTATGAAACCCTTAGGCTATCTTTTCTATTGTCCTGTTTCCAAAATACCTGGCTTTTTAAAAATGTATGAACAAAAGAAGGAAAACATTAACAAACGGACATCCATTTACAAAATAGCATAAGAACAATATAGATAATACAGACCAAGTGGTAGGAAATTAACAATGATTGTTGTATTACTATTGGTATCTTCAAAGTGGTTTCTCGGGGAAACAGAGACATGCAATAACAAGTAATTATCACCTGTTCCTTTGAGTAAAGCAATAGAAGACAGTAATACAACTGTTAGCTATCCTGTATATACATACATATATACATAATTTCCCTTCTCTTTTCCCACGTTGCAGTTGTCCTTTACTTTTGAGCATTTTTCTTTCATTTCACAATGTCTATCATACCTTCCAAAGTACTTGTCTTTTTAATGCTAACCTTTTTAGCAACCAAGTTCTCCTCTGCTCTAGGCCACAGCTCTATCAGAGCTTACTTTCTGGCCAAACTCAAAACTTTTAAAATCATTCTACTGGGCTGTTTGCTCTTGATTCTCATGGTAGAGCTATCTAAAAACCCCCAGTAGTAGCCAGGCCTCAATATTAGACTGCCTTAAAATTCCTTCTGCCAGATTAACTAGTCCAGTGCCCTTCATAACAGTCTCCCACAAAGCTCATGGCATGGGGAAAATACAAACAAATTGTCTGCCAACATACAGCATACATGGCTTGGAATCCAACTGACAATAGAGTCCTTGTTCCACCTGAGACCTTCTGAGCTGGGTCTTTACCCACCTGTATTTCTGGTAGCATTCTAGTCTTCTGAGCTCTGACCACAATCTCCCATCAAGCTTGGCTCACAGCATTCTGGAGCTACTTCACCAGATAGTATCTCCAGACCTTTCCAATTGGTTTCCTAAAAACCAATGCCAAATGCTTCTGAAACACATTGTTAGATAGTATCACAGAAATGACCCCACTCCTGGAATGAAAGTTTGTCTTAGTTACTTTCTCACTGCTGGGAAAAAATACCTAACCCTCACAAGTTAAAAGAGTACCCATGATCCAATCACTTCCAAAAGTCTTACCTATGAGTGTAGGAAGCTAGCTATAAGCCATAACAAGGCACTAGAAATGTATTTCTATATTTTATTTTATTTTATTTATTTATTTTTTTTTGCGGTAGTGGGGATCGAACTCAGGACCCTGCGCTTGCTAGGCAAGCGCTTATTCCACTGAGCTATATCCCCAGCCTATTTCTATATTTTAAAAGAATATGTTTGTATAAAGGTCTTAGAGAGTTCATTAAATTTTAATGTTAAGGCCTAAGTAATTTAACTCCACACAAGAAATATAAATATTATGTACTGTAGACATGTACCACAAATTCTTTAAAAAATAAGAAGATGGAGAGATGGATGAATGGAAAAGGAGTGAAGGAAAAGGGGATGAAAAGAGACATTAAGATGTGTTATGTACATGTACCAACTTCCCACAACAAATGTAAACATCATGTGCTATACAAATGTACTAGTAAAATAAAATTTAAAAATATTTAAGATCCTTCACTTGTATTTTAAAATACCAGAGAAACCAAGTCTGAAAAAACCTAATTATATCAATGAAGTTGGGAGATAAGAAGAAATGTGGAGTAAATAAATCCTCATTTATTTTTAACACATTAATTATATACATTCATATTTTTAAAATTGAACGTAGGATTGAGGGTGTATCTCAATGCAGGATCAGTAGTTTGCCTTCCCAGGATATAATGCAGATCCCAGCACTAGGGAAAGAAAAAAAAAGAGAGTACTGAATTGAGATCATTTACATGTACTCATTGCATATCATTACTAAAAACAAAATCAAGGAAAAATCTGAACAGCCAGTGAGCAAATGCAAAAGAAGTAACAAAGAACACAAGATAGGAAGTCTTAAAACTGGGCAACACCAGGTCATACTCACCATACGCATTCTGAAATAAATATAAATAGATTAAGAATCCCTACTAATGCAGCCTGAGATATAGCTAAGCAGCACAAGCGCCTGCCCGGTAAGCACCAGGTCCTGAGTTCAACTCCCAGTATCCCCTCAAAAAAAACATACTAAAAGGTTCACAGTTATTAAAAAATTCAGAATGTAGAGGCTGTAGTATTACAATTGGTGACCATGTTAGAAGTTACTATATTGACTTTTAGTTGAGTTTGAAGTACAACTTCATTTACTTTCTTCAAACATTATGTTATGGAGTTATTGATCAAGCAAGATCATGGAAAACACATATCATTCTCTGGAGATTAGAGTGTTAGCCTTTGGATTTGTACATGTATGTGTGAAAGGAAAAACAAATTCTCATTAAGAGCAGCAAAATATACCCATATTTCTGGGGAACAGAAGACATTTGAAGATGATTTTTGCCTGTCCTTAACATGTACCTTCCTGGTCTTTAATACCTTAAAATTAGAGCTACATTGGTCAAATTTTAGAACTAAGCAATTGTATCAGATTCTCGATGGTGTGATTCTTGATTCTGTTGAGGAGAGTCAAATTGAGAACTGGAGAACAGAGTGAATATAATAAATGTTAATTTTGGGGAGAAAACAAATATTTATTTGATTCTCATGTCTTGCATCCCTAAACAAATCACATTTTCCTTCTGTTTTTCTGTTGTGTTTTCTCAGAACTCTTTATGAAAGTTATTCATGCTTGCACATTGTACTTGTTAAGTTGCTGAGATCATAATCATTACTATCTCTAATGTTGATTAAAATTCTACTGTTGCTTTTTTTTGCATTGTTTCCACTGTCTCTCTTATCATGACTATTTTCATAATAGACTTGTTTCCTTGCATCCTATTGAGAATGCAAAAGTTTTATTTTTAAATTTCCTTTTAGTTTCTATAGTAAGTCTTTTTTCACAAATCATTTTTCCTTTTGGCTTTTTAAGGATGTCTTTTATTTTAATCCTAGAGTACTTTAGCATAGCTTATTTTCCCCTTTGACCTCTGATTATAAGAAGAATATTCAAATGCAATGTGTATTTTAACAGGCTGTGTGATTCGCTGTGGATCTTGTTTACGAGGGTTTGCTTGCCACATAGTGTCCCTAGAAATACTATGAAAAAGTTCATGCTCCTCTATCTAGATGAGGAATTAACATAGTCGTGTGTATTATAAGCCTAGAGAATGAGTAAGAATGTTGGTTCATATGACATATCACAGCATGTATTTATTTCGTGGCCTTTTCTCTAATACCAGACTTCTAACTTTATAAGCCAGATACCTATCACTCCTGTTTTTCAGTGTGGATGGCCCATCTCACATCCACATTTGCTGGAGCCATGATTACTATCCAGGTATCTCACCTTTAGCAATTCACTTAAGAATACTTTGTATTTTAGTGTTTATCATAAATCTGTTTCCCAAATCCACTTCTCTGATGTTAACCCATAGGATGAAAAGAAAAACAATTGCCCAACATGTTCCCTTCCTACGATTTTCCAATCTGTGTATATGTTGTGTCTCTTCGTGTCTGCTTTGTATCACCTGAAGTCCTCTTGCCTTCTATCATATCAGAAAACCATAAGTACTAGGTGGGCACTGAGAAAAAAGGATGCTCATCTTTGTGCACCTCAAAAAATAGCAATTGTTAAGCCAACTGCTGCTAAGGATGCAGAGCAAGTGGATCTTTCATATGTATAGTGCTATGGGTAATATAAAATGGTACTTTCATTCTGTAAAACAGCTTGTAAATTTCTTATAAAATTAAGTATTTACCTACCATACAAACCAGCAATCACATTCTTGGGCATTTATATCCTAGAAAAATTAAAAAATGTTTTTACATAAAAATCTGTACATGAATGGTCATAGCAGCATTATTCATAATAGCAAAATACTGGAAATAATCTAAATATATTTCAAAATATGAATGGATTGGTGGGGATATACCTCAGTGGAAAGAAGGAAGGGAAGGAGGGAGAGAAGAAAGGAGAGGAGACAGGTAAAAGAAAATATAAATGAATGAACAAACTTATACATATATACAATAGACTACTACTGAACAAATAAAAAGGATTATACTGTTGATACACATGAAATCTTGGATGGCTCTCAAGTGAGAGTGATGAAAAAAACAGCCTTAAAGAGTTATATACAGTATCAACAAAACTGTGGTGATGGACACCAGATCAGTGGTTGCTAGGGATTGAGATTAAGGAGGAAGAAGCAGTGACTAGTAAGAAGTTAAAGGAATGTCTTTATGGTAATGGAACAGTTCTGCATTCTGATTATAATAATGTTTACTTGGCACCAACACAAGATCAAATTTTATTAGACTCAATTCAACATACATAAACTCAAAGAATACATATGAAAACTGATAAATAGCAGTTAATAGGTTTTAAGAATTTCCTGTGGCTATAATGTATTAGATATAAGAGTTTGCAGAAACTCTTCTATTTTTGCAATTTCTTGTGAGTCTGCATCAAAATTTTTAAATATTATATTAAAGAAAGGCAGCAACTGTACAATAATAGAAAACAACATCCCAAATTTGCAGTTTAGTATAGACCAAATTGTGGAAGATCAGATTCATTATTAAATCAGGGTTCTAGACATGGAGCCAAGCAATCTGGATCTGTGGGAAGCAAACCCAAAGTTGGAAGCAGTGTTAATATAGCTTTGTATGTCAGCCCAGGGTGGAGAAAAACAAGGGTTTGTTTTGTGTGAACCCTTGATTGTGTTTCTCAGTATGATAGCAGTCTTGTTAGTATGACTGTCCTTCTCAATTCTGACAACAGTTAAACCATCCATTTTAGATTTCAACATTCTTAAGAGTTTTCCCTTTTATCCTTGGTTTGTAGAGGTATTTTAGTTGCAAGTTTCTTAAACTACTAGTCACATACCAATTTAAACCAGAAATAGGGCACTAGTACTGTTATAAATGGACCTTGTCCTTACCTCAATCACATGTGAATGGTAACTTGATTCCAGTTTTCTCCCATGAAACTGCAGAGTTGTACTTTATGATCAATTTTTCACATCAGTGTGGTGTCAACATAAATCCCATTTCCACAAGACTGGCTAATGAGTGGAAAACAGCCAAGCACACCACAGTGAAGACATCAGTTAGGAAAATTACATCCAAACGTGAAAGTGGCTGTCGCTGAAGTTTTTGTTTATGAAAACTGGAAAAGCTCTCCTCTCTCAGCCATTGACATCCCTGATTTATTGTTTCTCTGCTGAAAATTACCCAGATATGTTTTCAGACATTAGCTGGTGAAAGTCAAGTCTATTGAAGGTGGAGTAGAATGTAAAGACCCGTTATTTCTGAGAATTTCTCAGAATATAGCATCCTTTTAACAGCTATATTTGACTGGGTTCTTTTTGTATATATGAAGAAATCAGCTGTGGAGCTAAGCATATGATGTATAAGGCTAGAAGAGATAAAGTATGCTGGTGTGCAAAGAACACTGGACCAATAGTCAGGAACTCGTATATTTATCCTGACTCTGCCACTCCCTAAAAATGGTGCCCTACTGTTCTGGGCCTCACTTTCCTTGTCTGTAAAAACTGAGGATATACTTTTGATTGAATATGGATTTTTCAAACATTTATAAGTTGTGGAACTTATAGTAAACATAATCACGTGATTATCCTCCTCTAGAAAATAATAATATCTTTTTACATAAATAAAGCAAATTAGACAAATTCAGATTCTGTGTATCTTAAAGATTGTAAATTTAATTTCAATATATCAATTAAGAAGTTTCACCTTTTCCCATAAAAATTATGCACACTTTATTTTGCTTTATTTTAAACTAATACATAGAAGAAAAAATGTACTTTATAGTTTAATCCAACTGTAAAATTTTATCAGATCATTTCAAGTTCAAATATATGTTAAAACACCAATCCAAAGAACTGGATCAAATTACATGACCTGTTTGAAATTTTTATTTGTGAATATTAAAAACTTCTTGTCTTTATAATTTTAAAGTTTGATTTCTAAATAAAAGAAGCAAAGATATTTAATGCTAGTAATTTCAAACATTTCTCCAGAAGTAACAATGTCAATACAAATAATCTTAAATCCTAATGAATGAAACTTCATACTGAATATAAATGTTTTTCCTGTGCTTATATGTTAGTTTTTTAAAGACCAAGGATACATTTATTTACTTTATAAGTACTGTATTCTGGTCAG
>PVLD010007757.1:78741-89061 GCA_004027595.1 Dinomys branickii
CAGACAAGGTGACATGGTCTCAACAGTGGTTATTGCTTTATCCATTGATATCTTCGAAGTGTAAATATATGAACCCATATACAGACATGCAAATTTAGTCAGACAATTAATCTTCTCAACAACAGAAAAAATACAAAAACCAAAAATCCAAAGACAAAAAACAAAACAGGCAAACAACAACAACAACAACAACAACAAACCACCAATAGTTGCTGCTTTGCATATTGATATCTTCATAGTGTGTGTTCAGGATAACACATACAGACATACAAGATTGATCAAATAACCCGTCATCGATTATTCCTTAGCATTAAGTGATATAATACAATAGTAGAACCATGTTAGCCCTCCTGCTTATATGTATATTCATATATATATACATACGTTTTTGTCTCTTTCTTTTCTCCTTTCCCTCGTCTGGTCAGTGAATGTAATTACAAATTTTTTGAAGATCACCTTTGAGACTTATTATTTGAGACTTATAATGATTTTATGGTGTTCATTTATTTTTGTTTTCCAGTGTTCTTTATGTGTTCTCCTTTAAGAAAAAGTTTATTATTATCAAAATCTTAGAACTACATGAGTATATTGGTAATGGTTCTCCAGAGAAATAGACACAATAAACCACAGAGGATGTGATATGTGTGTATGTGAGTATGTACGTTGTGATGTATGTGTGCATTTGTACACACAAAGAGATTAATGAGGAATTGGCTAACATAATTAAAGATGCTGACAAGTCCCATGATGTACAGTTGGCAAGGCAGAAACCAAGGAGAGCCAATGGTGTAGTTCAAGTCCAAAGCCCTGAAAACCCAAAACTCCCATGGCAGAGTTCCATTCTGGATATGAGAAGGCTAAGAATATCTGATGTTTCCATTTGAATATGAAAGCAATTAAAAACCAGCATCTCAGCTCAAAGATGAGAGAAATTTCCAACAGGAGGGCCAGTATTTCAACTGATTGGATGAAGCATACCCACAAGAGGGAAGGCAATCTACTTTACTCAGTGTGCAGATGAAAATGCTAAACTCATCCAGAAGCACCCTTGCGGACACACACATCTGTTTGACCAGATATTTGGGTACCCCTGTGGCCCAATCAGGTTGATATGAAGTTAACCATCACAATGAATAAAAATGAAAACGTTTTCAAATTTTATAGTGATTAAAATCTATCCATCTATCTGTATATATACATATATCTATATGTATATTTACACATATATCATAGCACCTAGCTATTTTCAGGTGACTGTAACCCCAGACAAGTGACAGAATCATGAGTACAGTCTTCTGATTTCCATTAGCTGCTGCACATGTCTTACTCCATACTCAGAGGATGTCAAGCACTACAGATTTAAAGACAGAAAGTAAATTTTCTAATTGACATTTCAAAGTAAACTTCTATTGAAGAGCAGAAAATTATATAAATCATAGTTACGTAGCCTGATGCATTTTCACAAGGTAAATGTGCTCATGAAACTCAGATCAAAAAATTGAATATTGACATTTTCCAAAGCCATTCCTATACCTGTTTCTGGTCCTAAAAACTAATTTCTATGCATAGTTCTATTAGCATTGATTAGTTTGGTCTGTTTTAAACTCTATACAGATGGGATCACACAGTCTGCTCTCCCTTATGTGTGGCTTTTGTTGTTGCTGAAGCTATATATTTATGAGATTCATCCAAACTGCTGTGAGTCAGTGGTCTTTTCCTTCTCATTTTTATCGCTTCTTTTTTGGCTAAGATCAAGTGTATTCCTTCTCATTTTTGTAAAATATCTCATTATATGAAGATGTCACAATTTACTCATTTATTTTTCACCATTCATGAACATTTGTTAGCTTTTCAGGTTGGGATTTTTACTAATAGTGTGCTTTGAATAGTCTTATATGTTTTTTAGTATACTCATTTCTGTTAGCTATATACCAAGGATTAGAACTGCAGTTTATAGACTACAAATCGGGCATCTCTAATCTGAGAATTCAAACTTAAAAATGCTCCAAAATCAGAAACTTTTTAAACATTATATTTGTTTTCCAATACTATACCTGAGGCTGAGTAGCTTTGCACAGGTGAGATTTATTTGGCTCATAGATCTTGCAGCTCAAGGGCATGCACTAACATCAGCATGACTCTGGTTTAAAAAAAACAACCTTATGGCAGATAGCATCGTAACTGTGGGAGTATATGTGAGAGGAAGCGATCCCATTACCAGACAGGAAGCCAAACAGGCTGGAGACTGCCATACTTGTTCTTTTACAATAGCCCTCTCACAAGTACTAACTCAGGTGTCCCATAAATCCCTCCCATGGGCACATCTCCAGTGATCTACTAACTTTCTACTAAGCCACACCTCTTAAAGATCCCCCACCTCTTAGCATTGATACACTACAGGGACCAGGGTTTCAACACCAGAAACTTTGAGGAGCACACGTAAACCATATTCAATTCATAATGATCATGATTCCACAAATGAAAAATTCTACATCATGATACTTGGTTTGTTACACAAATAAGAATATTTAAAATATTGTATAAAATTACCTTCAGGCTCTTTGTATGAGGTGTATATGAAACATAAATGAATTTCATGTTTAAACTTGAATCTCATCTCAGATATCTCACTATATATAAGAAAATATTCTAAAATTTTAAAATTCAAGATCTGAAACACTTCTGATCCCAAGTGCTCCACTTCAGATAAGGCATTTTCAGCCTATATGTGTGTATCAGCTTTTGTAGATAGTGTTAGATTTTCAAGGCAATTGTAACCAATTTATACCAAAAGTAATGATAACTCAGGTTGCCTCACATACTCAGCATATGGTATTGTATTCTTTTTAACTGTAGCCATTCTTGTGTTGATGATATCTCTTTGTGAGTTTATTTTCAATAACCCTAATACTAATAATATTGAGCAGTGTTTTCTTGTGTTATTAGTCTTTTTCGACATCCTATTTCAAGACTTTTGTTCAGTTTTCTGTTGGATTTACTTTCTTATAATGGCTTTTTCAGGTTTTGATATCAAGGTTATGCAAGTCTAAAATTAAATTCAGAAGAAATTATTTCTGAGAAAGTGTTCATATAAGATTGGTATTATTTTCTTCCTTTAGTACAAAGATTTTACAAGTGAACCACATGGAACAGGGAATTTCTTTGCAGGAAACCTATGAATTATAGACTTAATTTCCATAATATATTAATGACTAGTCAGATCTGTTCACTCTTGCATTCATTTTGGTAAATCATGTTTTCCTTGGAGTTTGTCTATTTCATCCAAATTTCCTAACCTATTTGTATGAAGCCATGCATAATACTCATATTTTGTCTTTCATATCTGTAGGATCTGTGATTATATGGCCCTTTCCATGCCTACTATCAATAATAATAATAATTTACACTTTCTTTTTTCCTTCATTGTTGAGATTTATAATTTTTACTAGTCTTTTCAAAGCACCATTTCTTTTTGGTTTGTTGACACCACTTGATGTTAGTACTCTTTGTTTGACTTCTGCTTTTAGCAGCAGCTGCTACAGCAACAACAGCAACAGCATAACCCTATATGTTGTTTTTGAGGTGGATATCTAGATCCGTCATTCTTCAGTTTTCTTTTCCTATGTATGCATTTATAGCAGTGAATTTCCAAGGAACAGTTCAAGATTCATCTCACAGATCTTGATATACTGTATTTTCCTTAGAGTTGAGCTCATTATATTTTCTAATATTTAAAATATTTTTAATTTCCTTTTTTCTTTGACCTATGAATAATTTAGTAGGGTATTATTTTTCCATTTTTGACTTTCTAGCTATCTTTAAGAGCATTACCCATTTAGAGCAATTCTACATTTACAACAATATTAAAAGAAAGTACATAGGTATCCTATATATTCCTTCTCCCAACATATATAAATCACCCACCTGAGTAGTATCTCCATTAAAGTGATAAACATACAGTGAAACCACTGTCTCCCAAAGTGCAGAGTTTAGAGTACACTTGTAGTGTTGTGGAGTCTATAAATTCAGATAAATACACAGTGACAAATATATATGATTACAGTATCATATATTGTATTTTTATTGCACTCAAGATGCTTTATCTCTGCCCCTTCCTTCCCTTCTCGTACTCTCCCTGGTAACCTCTGAAGCCACTGATCTTTTTATTGTCTCCATAGTGTTGCCTTTTCCATAGTGTCCTATAGCTTAAATCATACAGTATGTAGTGTTTTATTGACTTCTTCCACTTAGTATGTGATTTAAATTTTCTCCATGTCTTTTCATTCCTCAGTGGCACATTTCTTTTTAATGTACTAAGTATTTCTTTGTCTACATGTCTAAACCTATTCATTCCCCTACTGATGGACATCTTGGTTGCTTCCAGGTTTAGCTATTATAAATATTGATGTCCAGGTCTTTGTGTGGATATAAATTTGCCAGGGAGCACAATTTCTGGATATATGGTAAAAGTGTATTTAATTTTGTAAGATGCAACTATTTGTTTTTTAAAGTAGCTGTACCATTTCGCATTCCTACAAGCAATAAATGAACATTCCTATTATCCATACCCTTAGTAGCATTTAGTGTTTTTCAGAGTTCTGGATCTTGGCTATTCTAACAAGTGTGTTGTGGTATCTTATTATTGCTTTAATTTGCATTTTCCTGATCATATGTGGCATAGAACATCATTTAATATGTTTATTTGACATTTGTATATCTTTTCTAGTGCACTCCATTCAAGTCTTTGACCCATTTTATTGAGTTGTTTGCTTTTATTATTCAATCTTAACTTATTTTGTATATTTTGGATAATAGTCCTTTAAAATATTTGTCTCTTGCAAACATTTCCTTACAGTCTGTAATTTATCTTCTCATTCTTTGAAAGTCTTACAGAGCAGAAAACTTTAATCTGAATGAAGTCCAGCTTGTAAGTTCTTTCTTTCATAAATCATGTCTTTAATGCTGTATCATTGACAACCCCAAGATCATCTAGATTTTCCCCTTTGTTATCATATGGGAATCTTATAGTTTTTGCATTTTGCATTTAGATCTCTGATCAATTTTGAGCTCACTTTTGTGGCAGGAATAAATCTCTGTGTACACTCTTTTTTTCATGTAGATATCCAGTTGTTTCAGCACCATTTGTTCATCTTTTCTGCATTGTCTTACTTTTACTTGTTTATCAGTGATCAGCTGAATATATTTACATGGATTTATTTCTTTGCTTTTTGTTTTCTTCTGTTGATTGTTTGGCTGTTCTATCATTTGCATACTGCCTTAATTACTGTAGCTTTATAGCTACTGTTACTTCTCTTTGTTCACCTCCTTCAATATTGTTTTGGCTATTCCAGTGTTACGCCACTGCATATAAACTCTAGGATCAATTGTCAGTATCTACCAAATAATTTACTGAGATCTTGACTAAAATTGCATTGCATCTGTAGAGAAAACTGGCAAGAACTGACATCTTGACAATATTGAGTCTGTCTGTCAATGAATATGGAATGGCTCCCAATATATTTAGCTATTTGATTTCTCTCTTTGGAGCTTTTAGTATGTTTCATGCACATTTTGTTATATTGGCGCTGAAGTACTTCATTTGGGGAGATGTTAATGTAAATAGCATTATATTTTTAAACTTAAATTCTACTTACTCATTGCTGGTATATAAGAAAGTGAATTAACATTGTTGCCTGAAATCTTGTTACTGTCAGTTTATATAGTTTCAGAAAATTTTTTAGTCAATTCTTTTGAATTTTGTGTAATAATTATATAATCTTCAGAAATTCTCATGTGTTCCTTCCCAGTCACCTTTTTATTCCTTTTCTTGTCCTTCTACATTACCTATGATTTTGAGAAAAATGTTGAAAACTGATGAGAGAGGATATCTTAGTGGGAAAGCTTATAGTTTTCACCATTACATATGATGTTAGCTGTAGGATTTTTTTTGTAGGTGTACTTCATCAAGTTGAAGAAGCAATCTTTTTTATCCAAGTTTTGTGAGATTTTCTTAATAATCAATCAATGTTGGATTTTGTCAAATGTTTTTCTCTTATAAGATTGTGTGATTTTTCTTTCTTAGTCTGTTGGTATGATGGCCTGTATTAATTGAGTACAGATTTTTTATTTTTGGTCTTTTTGAGACAGAGTCTCACTGTGCAATTCAGGCTAGTCTTTAATTCTCTATGTAGCCCAGGCTAGACTCAACTCATAACAATCCTCTTGCATCAGCCTCCCCAGTGCTGGGATTATAGGTGTGCACCACCACGCCCAGCCAGATTTTCAGATATTAAACTAATCTTGCATAGCTGGAATAAATACCACTTGATTTTGTGATACAATTCTTTGTGTGCACTGGGGGGGGTAGGCTTAATATGCTAATATTTCATTGATTATGTTTGTTATTATGTATGTTCATGAGATATACTAGTTTATAATTTTCTTGAACACTTGTCTAATTTTAAATTGAGGGTGATGCTGACCTCAAAAGTAAATTAGGAGATAGGTCTTTTGTATCCTAAAAGAGAATGTTAGAGTTGGTGTAATTATTTGCTTAAAATTTTGGTAGAATTCACCAGTGAACCAACTCATCAGGGTTTGGTGCTTTCTGTTTTGCAAAGTTATTTATTATTGATTTGATTTCTATAGTATGTAGAGGTCTTTTCAGAGTGTTAATTTCTTTTGTGTGAGTTTTGGCAGATTATGTCTTTCAATTCTTGGTCCATTTCATCTAAGTTATCAAATTTATGAGCATAGAGTTGCTCACAATTGTCTTTCCACATGCTTCTAGAGCTGGGTAGGGTTGGTTATTTCCCTTCCCCCAGGTCAGTTGTGCTGACCCCAGTATATTAGGCTCTGGTTAACTAGTTTCTCGTGAGTGCACAACTTGTTGAGAAATACTGAATGCTCTGGTGTATTTCAAAATGGTTTGTTTACCAAACCCCCCCATCCACCTTGCTGAAAGTATGAGAGGATTTTTCTCTTGCATTTATTGTAAGAATCTGGTTGTGGTCCTAAAGTTAAACTCTGTAAACTCATAACTGAGTTTTTCTGGAACTTTTAACTCTTAATGACTTTTTCATCCTAGTTTCCAGTAATTCTCCAATTACATTCATATTTTCTTGCCCCAGCACTGGTTCCTGTAGAGGTTTCTGCTCCAATACATTGTGATTCTGTCTACCTCTCTCAGGTAGACCTTGCTTGACTTTGATCTCTCATCTCTTACAGAGCTAGGAAGAGTTGCTGATTTTTCAATTTTTTTCAGTTTTTACTTCTTGTTAGGATGGAGTGGTGACTTCCAAGGTCCTGACATTTGAAACCAGAAACCAGAACTTCCTCTAGGTATCTTTCTGTTACTAGTTTCCAGCTTGATTCACTGTAGTCAGGGAATATTCAAGAATGATTATAAGCCTTTGAAATTGTTTTGAGACTTGCCTTTTAGTTTAAAGGATGGTAAGTTTTGATAAATGTCCTATGTATCCTTTAAAAGATACTTTCTGATGTTACTGGGTGTAATGTTCCTTAAACAAATTAAATCAGGATTGCTAATCACAATGGGCAAATCTTTATTTTCTATTGATTTTTATTATTGTTTTAATTTTGTTAGTTATTGAGAAACATGTCTAACTCTCCAATTTTGGTAAAGTTTTATTTCTCATCCCTCCTATAATTTTTTTTAACATGTAGTCAAGCTATGTTACTAGGTTGAAATAAATTCAGAATTATTTCATCCTCTTGGTAGGTCAACTCTTTTAACATTGCAAATTGTCTTGCTTTAATGCTTCTTAAAGTCTATTTCATCTGACATTACTATAGCCCTTTTTATGGATGATATTTGTATGGTATATATTTTTAAATGATTTTATTTTTAATTTGTCAAGATTTCTATCTTTAAAGTATGCTGTAATGAGTACTATGCAATGTTTTTATTTATTCTAAAAATCTGCTTTGTAATTAAAGTATTTAATTAGTTTTCATTTAAATTAGTTATACTAAGATTTGCATAGATATACTTTTTGACAGCTTTCTTCTTTTGCGTTTTCCTCCCTTCTTGCCTTTTCAAAAAGTATTTATGTCATTCTAGTTTTCTTCTTTGTTGACTTGTTAGTTATACAGTCTTTTACCTTTTTGGTGTTTATCCTAAACTCTACAGTAACCACCTTTAACTTGTATTTTTTTTTTTTATTTTAAAGACAAAAGAATGGAGACATATGAACCAGAAAAGCCATAAACAATACAGAAAATACAAAGTTACACAGAATATAGTAGGGAATTAGCACTGGATGTTGTATTACATAATGTTATCTTCACATTAGTTAACACAAAAACATTAAAGGAAATACCAAATTATAGTGAAGATAGTAGGGAATTTGCACTGGATGCTGTATAATATAAAGTTATCTTCACTTCTGTTAATACAAAAACGATTGAGGAAATACAGAATTATAGAGAACACAGAAGGGAATTAGCTCTGGATGCTGTCCTACATAATGTTACCTTCACCTTTGTTACTCAGTTACACAGATGATGGCCCATTTGATCATTCAACTTTTCTCCTCCCTCATCTCTGTTGCCCTACCACTCAATCAGTCATCTTCCCTGTGATAATAACTGTACTCCTGCGTTTATCTAAATCCTTGGACTCTCGCCATGGGAAGAGATATAGCTGCCTCAGACTATACTATAACATACATGGGTTTATACAAACTGCCATGGTTAGAGGTGGGAAAGCACATATGCTCACAGCGGACCACCCGGCTCCACCCTGCTATGGGTGGGGGCAGGTCAAGTCCATGAGGTGCCCTGAGCAGGGCCCTCAGCAGAGCAGCCACCAGGCCCACAGTGGAGCAGCAGTGGAGCAGCCGCGGGGCCCACAGCGGCGCAGCCGCGGGGCCCACAGCGGAGCAGCCGCGGGGCCCTCAGCGGAGCAGCCGCGGGGCCCTCAGCGGAGCAGTCACGGGGCACGCGCCCCCATCGGGGTGCCCTCTGTGACCCTTTTCGCTCTGTCCCGTTGCCTTGATGCCAGAGGCCCTTTCTTCTCCTCCCACCTCCTTCTGATCTCCAGCATTGCCGTTCCCCACCCCTTGCAGCTGGGCAATGGGTCTCCGAAGCCAAAGCAGCTGCGAATGCTGAAACAAGGGCGTGGGCCAAGGGTGTGCTTGGAGCGGTGACCTCTTCCCTCTCTGTCTCGTCTCCCTCCAACTGTGCCATGGCAGATCTCTGATCTCCTCCTCCAGAGGAGGTTTTGCTTAGTCTTTCCGAGGGTTTCAGTTCCCATTTCAGATCCTTCTCGAGTTCAGGATATCCACCTCTTTCCTTTCTGTCCTTCACATATTGCTATATTGCTATGTCTGAGTGGCATTCCTCTGGGAGGTTCTCTCTCTGCTGCCTACCCGGTCGCCATGGGTTCATACAAGGTTCATATATGCAAGCAGTATGGAGACACTCTTGTTGCTCGTATTAATAGTTTGGGGTGAGTCCTGAAGCCCGTGAACTTGTCCCATTGCTGTCAGGAACAGGTGGTGATTGCGCAGGCCGCGGAGGCTCAAGGTGCTCACAGAGGGCGTTCAGGGTGGGAGTTGAAGCCCAGTAAATCAGTTCATGCTTCCTGCTTGATGTTGAAGTGAGAAGGGCGTGGGGCCGTGTGATCCACCTCCATCTGCAGCTCTCTCTTGCTGTTGTGCTCCAGTTCCCGTTTGTTCCTTGGCTGCATCCCTGGGAGTTGCTGTGGCTCTGATGTCGCTGCCGATGCACCCCACCGCTCCCCACTGGCGGCCGCCCACACGGTGGAGAGGCAGGAGGCCACAGCCTCGAGGCAGGCATAGAGCTGGGTGCGGTGGGATGTGTACTGGCTGCTCTGGTTCCACCTTGCCTCCAGGTGCTGATTAGCAAGGTTGCTGCAGGGTGGGGATTCCGCTTCTGTGGCTGTTGCAACCTCTCATCCTCACACTGGATTTGACAACAGCTCCCAACCGCCATTGCCTCTTTTCCTGGCTGCGCCCTCTCCTCTCCAGACCTGGACCAGGTCCTGGAACTCCGCTCTCCCCTGGCCGAGTCGGGAGGCTTCCATGAGCGTGGGTCTCCGAAGCTGAAGCTGCGATTGCTGGAACGAGGGCTTGGGCCAGGGCCAGGAGTGTGTTTGAAGCAGTGGCTTCCTCTTTCTCCGTCTCTTCTCCCTCCGAGTGTGCCGCGGCGGCCCTCCGATCCTTTCCTCCAGGAGAGGTTTTGCTTTGTCTTGCCTAGGGCTTCAGTTCCCATTTCAGATCCTTCTTGGGTTCAGGGTACACACCTCTCTCCTTTCTGTCTTCATATTGCTATATT
>PVLD010007758.1:0-88959 GCA_004027595.1 Dinomys branickii
GAAAGAAAGAAAGAAAGAAAGAAAGAAAAAGAAAGAAAGAAAGGAAGGAAGGAAGGAAGGAAGGAAGGAAGGAAGGAAGGAAGGAAGAAGAGAAGGAGAAGGAATGGAAGAAAGGAAGGACAGGCTGGATGTAGCTCAGTGCAAAGGTCTTGTATTCAAATCCTCACTGTCTCAGAAAAAAGTAGAGCAGGAGTGGGTTTGGACAGGAAGAGATGGATTTAATTGATACTTAGGAGGAAAAATCCACAGGAACTGGGAAACTTTGGATCAGGAAGAGTCATTGTTAGAGTTACAATGTAACCCTCAGGTGAGAGAAGGCAAGGACCACTGGATGAGCAGAGGGTGTTCATACGAACAGCCGGAGCTGAGCGTGTGAAGTCTCCCCAGCAAAGCCGGAGACTCTGGGCTCAGTCAGCGTTGTTTTTTTGAAACACAGCCGCATACTGTGTCTTCTAGCTGAAATGGACAGAATGGACAGAAATGCGCGCGCGCGCGCGCACACACACACACACACACACACACACACACAGAGGATGTGTCAGTAGTGATGAAATGGAGCCAAAATGTCAGCACTTGGGATCCATTTCAGATCTACTTGAAATAAAATTCTCTTTTCTGTTTGTTTAGTAGAAGAGAAAATGGGAGAGAAAGGGATATGTTTTCTAATTCTGCCCTGGGGTTCCCATTCACAATAGAAGGGAGTGTGTGCTTTCTAACCACAGAAGGGTAGTTAGGGCTCATATTTAAATGCTCATAAAGCTTACTGACAGTGGAAATCACTCTGTTATATGACGATTATTATCCTGATATGACTGGAACTTCATTTTCAATGCTGAGCTCCAAAGGGAATTAGTGGAGCCACCTTCATTAAGTTAATAGCCAGGCTGTGGTCAGTTCCTCTCAGTGAGGTCCTGCAATGAATCCACCTGAAAGGAAGGAAGTACAAAGGCAGAACATGCCAATAGGAAGATGGCAGTAAGGGTGGTCACAGCCCAGCTTGGCCCATGTGTTTCCCTACTTGGCAGTTTCAAGTTTCATGGTCTCTGAGTCCATAATGCCAGATTCCCCATCTTGGGAAAATTTGGAAGGTTACTTAGCCCCTACATACTCCCCATGTACAAAATGATAGTATTTTTTTTTTAATTAGAGGTCATTTTGAAAATTAAATGAACTAGAACACATGGTGGGTCCCAGATTAGTGCCAATGATAGTATCAATAATAAAAGCAGAATAAACTAGTGGTGGCAGTGGTGGTGAACTTATCCTTGCCACCATCACTCAGTTTCTATTCGGCTCCTGCATTATATCAAGCACAGCGCTCAACACAGGTAATAAAAAGAGAAGAAAATATCTTCAGGGAGCTCACACCAGCCTACTCTTTCATTCACTCTCCTGATCCATTCAGTGACTGGTATGCACCTGTTCAGCGTCTTTCAAAAGCAGTGTTCTCCTAAACAAGAATTAACAAGAGCCCAAAAAGAATCTGCCCACAAGCACATCATCCTCACTTTATGGATTCACCCTTTAACATGACCAGCACACATGGAGCACTCTCACTATTTGAAACACTGTACAAGGCAATATGATGTGCTAGGAAACTTCTGAACTATTTTGTTTCAGAAAGGCTCCTCAAATACAAGACAGCAGCCACTCTCCTACTGCCACGGAGTCCAGCCTCACTGTCCTTCTCCACCTGCATTCACTCTAGTACATTGCAAACGTTTGCAGGCAGGAAATAAAATGGTCAGCAGTGTCAGTCTTTATCCAGTGTTCCGCAATATGGTAGAACTTATTAACCATACTATGTTCACCCAAGTGCAAATATCTAATGCAATACTCTGAGGACTTCAGATCAAGAGACCAGGTTTGAGTAAACTGTCTTCTATGCCAAAGAGTTATTTCTTGGCTGAGGGATGAAAATGAAGATAACAGGACAGTAAGAAAGCCCTTACTATATAGTACCTAAAATAACATTTATATGGAAGGTTTTAACATCAGAGACCTAAGTGCAAATCTGTACCACATTCTAGCTATCAGGCATGGACAAATTAATTCATTTCTCTAAGCCTGGTTTCCTCATAAATAAAATGTAAATCATAATTGAAACCACATCATAAGGTTGTTTGTAGAGATTAAATTATATAACTGCATGCATATTGCTTATAACCCTATCTGGCACACATGGCGAGTAATTGGTAGCTGTTCATATTATTACTGTGGCTGTGAAGATCTATTGGTGTAGAAATAATATAGAAATGATTACTCTCCTCACAAGTTAAGAAAATACTGTTTGAAAATCAAGTTTAGAAAAAAACATATCAATGAATATACTTCATATTGTCCAAAACATGCACTCTACATGAACCTGTAATGGAAATTAAATTAAAATGATTCAAATATAAGGAGCATTGAAATGTACTCTTTGGAAATACAACACAGACAAGGAGTGAAGGCTACATTCTGTGCAGAAGCATCGCATAGAATCCTAGAAAAGAGACAATGCAAAATGTCCGCTTCCTACACCAGACAATATTTCCACTCCTAGTCCGCTGACTGTACAGCCAAAGGGAGCCTCTCTGACTCCGCATTAAAAATTAAGATAACCTCATGCTACAATGACTGAAGAATCTTTTGCTTTTGAAGATGTGGGTTAGGGTTAGGGTTAGGGTTAGGGTTAGGGTTAGGGTTAGGGTTAGGGTTAGGGTGAGGGTGAGGGTTAGGGTTAGGGTTAGGGTTAGGGTTACGGTTAGGGTTAGGGTTAGGGTGAGGGTGAGGGTGAGGGTGAGGGTGAGGGTTAGGGTTAGGGTTAGGGTTAGGGTGAGGGTGAGGGTGAGGGTTAGGTGACTGGATTGTGGGTGTATGATACTGGCATAGTCCACTGATGGGTTTATAGCTGGGCGTGAGGCTGGGAGGGAAAGCCCGGTAGTAGGTATGTCACTGTGCACTTGGCCTGGAAATAGATCTATGTGTCTCCTCCTGCCTTGAGCGCTGACTGCTCTCATCCTCCCCTACCATGGACTGTTTCTTCTCTGCCGTGTTGCCCTGACTTGAATCCAGCTGTCTATGGGCTTAAATCTCTGCAAACTGGGAACAAAATAAACATTTTCTCCTTTAATTTATGGGTGAGGGGTATTTTGTCTCTGCAACAAGAAAGTAACTAAGACCCAGGTTCCATGCCTGGCAAGTAGCAGAGCTGGTTATCCTATATATAATTCCTTTCTCTGTATCAGAGGTCCACATACTCTTCCATATAAAGCCAAACCATAACTATTTTAGCACTTTACATGCCTGAAAGCCTCTATCACAACTGCTAAACTCTGGTTGTAGTGCAAAAGAGATTATATGCAAATAGCAAGCCCCACTGTGTTCCCATAAAACTTCGCTTGTATTCAATGAAACTTGAATATCAAGTAATTTGCATACATTTCAAAATGGTATTCTTTTTCATTGCTTTCAACCACTTAAAATGTAAAGTCTGTTGTTATCTTGCAAGACCTATGAAAGTGAACAGTGGATCAGATTTGGTCCAGGGGCCATTATTTGCTGATACTTGGTTCATTTGATAGAAAAGGAGTAGGAATGACAGTGGCTAATGAATGAGACAGGTTAGGGTTCTGGCGTACAGTTTCCGGAAGAATCCTAACATGGTTAAATGATCCCAGTTAGGAAAATTAAGGGTAAGAAATAAAGCAAGAAATTCAAATATACCCAGCAAATAGAAGTGTTCAGGTAATAACCACTTTATAGTTTCTTTACAATATAGGCATACTTTATTCCCAGGACTCTAGGAGGCTGAGACAGGAGGACTGTAAGTTCAAGCCCAGCCTGAGCAACTTTGGGACTTACTGAGACCCTGAATTAACAAACAAACAAACAAGTGAATAAATGGGAGCCTGGGATGTAGCTCAGTTTACAGGCTCTGGGTTTAATCCCTAGTACCACACACACACACACACACACACACACACACACACACACACACTAAAGCATACTTTAAACATTGTTTGAACTTTGCACTATTCTATGTGTTTATTTCTATTGTCTTCATATAAATGAAGGAATGAGTGGTGGTCATGTCCCAGTGATGTGCTTGGAGTCACATAAATAGTGTCCATGGCCAGAACTGAAATATAGAACTGGATGAACCCAAAGCTTATATTTTTGCCAGGGATGTCACATTGTCTCCCATACACTGATTTTAAAAAGAGGAAAGAAATCAAGAATACAGCTTTGTGAGCACATGACATGATATGAAGGTCAGTGACAGACCCTACCACAGTTTCTCTGAGATTCACAACTTAGAATGAAAATATCAATGACTTCCCAAAAAGCCTAAAGCCAGTGGGAAAAAGTTTTCTGGGTTAATTCTAAGAAAAGTAAATTTCCTGTGTCAAATGTCTGGAGAGCCATCCGAAGTGTTTCCCATCTCTGGACCCAGAGTAGAGTAATAGTATCTGTACTGGAGGTGTAAGGAGAAAACATCATCTCAGATAAAAAGAACGTTACCTTTGCAGCAAAGGAAGGGAGATGTAATTAGAAGAAGTGGTGTTTGTTTGCTTCATTCTTCATTCTAACAGAAGGGTAAAGGGGTAGGTAGAGACCTCCCTTCCCTTGGGATGTCAGCAATGCCACACTCAAGGGAAGAAGGGCATTTTTTTGGCTAATCAATTCACCAAGCATCCTGGAACAAAATTTCCCACACCTCTTTTAGAACTACGTGCTTATTGCTCCCTCCAATGTGAGTTGCTAGCAAAGTACAGTGTAAACATTACTTAAAGGGAAAGAAACCCTGCACATTCACAGTCGTTAGAAGAGGGCTTCTCCCTAGGAAACAGAGCTCGAGTCAAACTCATCATTCCCTGCCATGTTTCTTTTTGATACCAGGGAAGGCTAATATTAAATTACCAAGCTCAGCTTCCTTGATGACTGAGAGCAGTCAAATATAATTTTTTCTAGCTCCTAATAGTTTTCAGATATAGTGGTACAACTGTGTTTAGAATGGAATCCTGGGTATTATTAACTCAGAGTCCGGTGCCCATTGTGTGAAACAAGGGGGAGCATCACCACACCTTTATTCCTTTCTGTTTACCGTGTTTTGTCGGAAATATTTAACTCTTGGAGAAGTTTAGTTTATCTTTCTTTGTTTCTCCACCCAAGGAGGCAGACGCCCTTTGGGTCAGACTACAGGGGGCTGATGGGGCCAAGTTTAGCAGAGTCTACCGGTCTCCTATACGGGATGGGTTGCTCACTTCCCCTGTCATGTAGGAGCAGGGAACTGTAAGGCTACAGGTAGCTTCTGTCCTGACCCCGGATGCCAGCAATCTCCCTGCTTCTGCTCTTACCTGTAGCTCAGAAGTGGCACCTCAGTGGAAGACAGCACCTTTGCTGGCTCTCTTTCTCTCATCTGCTTCCTCCTTCTCACTGTTTGAAGGAGGAGATGCATACCTGTGCCCGGGCCTCTGTTTTCCCATGCACCTGCTCTGCCGCTAGTCAGCGTTTTCTCTCTCCCGAGTATCGGTGGGGAGATGGTCAAATCATAAGACTCAGCTGAAGACTCAGTAAGAGCAATGATGATCCTTCAGTATCTGAGCCCAGGCCATCAACTGGAGCCAGCCTCACAGAATTCTACTGAACGGAACCTGTTGTCTCTTACCTGTTTTGTTTTGTTTCGACTTGGTTTTGTTTCATTTCATTCCATTTCATTGTTTTTTCTCTGTATGCATACCTCTTTAAAGACTTCACAGGGGAGCAATTATACTATAGAATAAAATTCCAGGAGACCTAATTCCTTAAAGCTCCCCACAAAATAATGTTAAAATAATAAATTACTTGGTGTGTGTGTGTGTGGGGGGTGACTATAGGTGATAGGACCCAGGGTCTTCAGACTGAGCTACATTTCAGCCCTATTTTATATTTTTATTTCGAGATTGGGTCTCATTCTGTCACCATATTGCCAAAGCTGGGCTTGGATTTTCAATCCCCCTTCCTCAGCCTCTCAGAGTGTTGAATTATAGGCATGGCACATCATGCACAGTTTAATAATTCTTATTATTAAAGATTCTAACAAGACTTTGCTAAGGGCAAAATTGGATCAGACTAAAAGAAAATAGATTTTATAAACAATAAGGATGTGGAATTTTAAGTGTGTTTTTATTTCTGTGAGCATCCTCCTTAGTCTCATCTAAACAAAAATCCAATTCTTACTCGTACCAACAGAAAAATCTCTGGATGTGATTCATGATATCTGAGCATTGAAGTGATATTCATAAATATTAAAATTTGTCCTTGATTTTTTTATTTGGAAACTTGAATTTTAAACTCACCCATACTTGCATGTTTATGAGGACAGAATGTAATAAGAGATTGAAAAATGGTTAGAAATCTGAGAAATAATACAAATAAGAGGACACTTAAAAAAATAAAAAAGTTCCAATATATAATACAACATGTCTACAAAGTAAGAATTGTGGTATAATCACAAGTACAACAAGCTTATTCTATTTCTTTCAATAAAATTTCTATCATCTAATTAATCCTCTCTGCAATTCCAACATTGGACTTTTCAGATCTAATTTATTTTTACATTTAGGGAGTTGTTAAATTATTTAAAATGGGTTTTTTTCGATATACATTCAGCATCAATAGCTCCAAACTGTTTTATTCTTGTCTTAATAAACTCTGTGTTCCTCCAAAGCAGGGGAGATTGAGACATGATCAAATATAGAAAAAGAAATTATGGACCTTAAAAACTCTGGCAAATTGCTGAGGCTGCCAGCTGCTTTGGGGGAGTGTTTCTCTCCGTGTCTGTGAAGGGAATCACTATTTCTTCTCTACTATCAAGTCCTGAGTCTAAATAATAGAGTTGAATACCACTGGATCAAAAATGAAGCTTTTTGTAGCTAACTCCCATTCTCGTCAAGCAACAGTTTTGTGGGTGCACACTGTTATTTCTTGCTCACAAACCAGTGGGAGCTTCACAGATGTTCAAGAAACTAGTTTAATATTCTGGGTCTGCACTAAAATAGGTAGAATGCTGTACAGGAGAAAATATCAATTGTAAGAAAATCAATGGACTCCTAAAACATCTGAGTACTGTGGTGGACACCCATCTCTTCTGACCTTTCTGGTCTAAAAGAGGAGGGGGAGCTGTCCATCAGAGGCAGGAGGAGGAAGAACATTCCAGAATAGGGGATAGAAAGCTTGGGGGCCTCACACCATACATTGCTATGCGTGGCTAAGGGTCTAGAGTGGTGAGGCAATGTCAGGGAGTGTCACATGACTAATGGGAGTGCAGTGTTGATTGTGTGGGTTCGGTGCCCACACACTCACACAAGATAAATAGGATTACTAATAACTGTATTGCATTTCACTGTGTTTAAGGGGGGGGTCCTTTCTGTGAGGGACCTAGAACACCTCACACTTTCCTCAAGATATAAAGTGAATGCCCAGTGCTGGCAGCTACCCCTACCTGTCATCTCCAGTTTTCCCGTACTATTTTCTACTTATATTTCAGATGTTTACTTAGTCATCATTTCTGCTAGAGGTCTCTTTGTCATTGAGCTTTTTAAGCTTTTTTATAGTTTGAGTTCATTTTTAAATCATAATAAAAATAATCAAGAACTCTTAATGGGGTCCATACCATTTTCTTGCCCTCCAACAATAAACTAATTATATTTGTATTAATTTATCTTAGACTTCTGAGTATTCTCCTGCATTCTTCTACCCCACATTCTATTATTCAAAGAGATTGATTTTTATACTCGAATAAACCAGAACACATGTAATCCCAAACTATACATTAGCTCTCTGTAGATTCAAAACTCTTCACATTCTGGCTATTTTACCTTCTAGCCTTAATTTCTTACCTTTGTGAGAGAGAACCAGACCCACCTAGGAGAGTGGTAAGATCTATTTTATTCAGAAACCATTTTAATAGAAGAGAACAAGCTTTGGTCTAGAGCTGAACTCATTTCAGAATCCAGCAAGGAAAAGGGATTCATAGCCAAGACACAAGAGGAGGAAATCTATGTATAGAAAACCACCCAAAGAAGACATCAAGAGTAGGAGATTTGTGCAAAACCCACTTGATAAGATTCTCACTGAAGATAGGCCTGAGGAGTCATATAACAGTGGTGCAGGGGGATGAGGAGTTTGATCAGATATTGACAGTGATGTCAAAAGTGAGGGATTCCTGCTAATCTAACTTAGTAGAGTTCTTGCTACAAATAGGCTCTGCATGGCCAGCAAGGACAGATGACAAGGTTAAGGCCTTATCAAGTAAAGGATCCAGAAAAGGAAACTAAAGTTTGGTGAAGGAGAGTATCTCCCCCATTTCCCCTGTCTAAGCCTATATATATCCTGGTTGTATCACTCCTTTTCCAGTTGGACTAATGGTCCACGCTCTCCTCTGCTTCTACACACTGGATCAGAATGATCTTCTAGCCTGGACTTGGTCCTTCTCATCCCTCTAATCTGGATAATTCTTTGGATATTGACCATGATGCACCATTCCCAGAATTCCTTCTTTGATGCCTTCAAGTCTTAGGCAGAATCCTCTTCCTTGAGGCACTACAAACCTCTGAACAACCTTAATGATGGTGCTTAGCACACTTGATAGAAATTATCTATTTCCACAAAGCTAAAACCTCCTCAATGACAGGAATTGTGTCTGACGTGTTGACCATTGTATTCTTTGCATTCAAATTAGCACCTGCATCATAGGTATTCAACACATATTTGTCACACACCTGGATAATAATGATTATGACCCTCACTTTCAGCCGCATCCCTATGGAATGACTAAATATTTGAATATACCTCAGTCACTATGAAGCAAGATCCATTTCAGGATTCAAGAGGTCTCTCTCAGGTATCTGAAGCTAAACATTTCCAGTGTGAATTTCCATGCTTCAGAGAGGGCTGTTTTTACCATTTACTTAGGACTCAGGGGTGGGAAGAACCACCTAGTTGCATGACCCAGGGAAAATTCCTTCATAGTACAAATAGGGTGGTTTTACATAGTACCCTGAGAATACCCTTCCCTCTAGCCTGGTAGGATAACCATGTACTTGAGGAGAGGAAATAACCAGACTTTTTGAAGAATATTGGACATATACTCTGAACTGCTCCTCATTGGAGGAGACACAAAATGTCACTGTGACCCACCAGCTGGACCAAAAGGTACATAGAGTGGGTAATCAGTGGAGCTTTTCCTAAAATCTACAATAGGGTGAGTGGGTCCTCAAACCCATCTTGTGTGTATTTGCTCACTTACGAAACATACAGTTGGAAGAGACTTATCTAGCAACTGGCAGAATTCCCACACTATTTAGGGAGAAACTTAGTTACCCTCCCACCTCCCGCCTTCTGAGGAAAGATTCCTCCAGGGGGAAGGACCATTTTTTGAGGGTAGAAGTGTAATGTTAACCCTCTGTTATTACCTTTAGAAGTCTAGTTAATGACGTTCACATGTAAAGATTAATAGTGGAGTATAAATAAAATATTTCTATGCAACCATATAACCATCCAAAATTCCATATTCGTATAAGTTAGAGGCGGACAAATATTAGAAGAAGAAATTTAGATGCCTACTTTCATTAATAAGAATCTGGAGAAATTCCCAATATATAAAAGTCACAAAGAGAATTAGGATTATTCATTGTGTGTTTGGGGACCAGGGCAGGATGGCAAGAAGAGCAGCAATTTTTGACCCTGGGAACAGGTCGACAGGGCATGCAATCAGTAAGCTTCTAGTCACAACCAGTGCTCTCAAGTATTTAATACATGATTTCTCAAAGTACTTCTCACTAGTAGGAAAATTATTACAAATAAATCCACAGGAATATGTAGTATCCACACACAAAACGTCAGAAGAGAGACTCCAAATATAAGCATGCAGTGAGGGGAAAATGGGAGGTATTCTCGTCTAGCACTATTCAACCTTCTCATTTCTTCTGCTACATTCTGCTGGGAGGGGCCAACCTATCCTGATGGAAAACTACTGCACCTGGAGGTGTATTGTTCATTTTGGGGCCAGTTTTGCTAGCATTAGCATCAAGAGTTCCCTTTAACATCATCTATTTTGTAGTTTCTGGTTTTATTTTAATACCTTGCTGCTTGGAATATGGCTCACCAACCCATGTGGCCAAACACTCCCTGTCAGAAGAGCAAAATCTCAGTCCATGCCCCAACTAACTGTAAAATTTTAACAAGATCCCTGGCTTATCTGCATGTACATTAAAGTGTACCATTAATCTCAGTGTCAGTGTGCTGAGGATGTTACAACAAACAACCATGAACAGTTACCTTAAATAATAAGCATCTATTTCTCATAGTCCTGGAAGCTGGAAAGTAAGATTAAGTCACTGGCAGATTCATTGTCTATGAGGATCCCCTTTCTGGTTCCCAGACTGCCATATTTTCACTGTACCCTCATGTAGTAGAAGGCATGAAAGATAGGTCAGGGGTTGCTAATATAGGCAGAAGTCTCATGCTCCAACTGTTTCTCAATCGCTCATCTCCCAATATCATACTCTCTGGAGTTGAGACATCAGCACCAATTTTGTGGTAACACAAGCATTCACAGCATAGCAATCTACAATCATAAATTAGATATCTAATGTGGCTTCATAAATTATATCTTCAGTGCATCACAAGGGCATCGTGTCTATGTCAAAAGACATCAGGGTCAGCAAAAGTAAAGAGAATAATTGCACTTTGTTACATACGCCAACAAAATAATCCCTGGACTTCCCGCATTATTCTGTGTCCCATAAATTAGACCAACAAGCTCTGCTCTGATAGGTATAATTCATTCTGTTTTAATTTTAATGCTGTTGTTTATGTGTGGTTAGCTCAATTTGCCCAATAAAATTATCCCTCATGTAAACATGAATTTTAAAATGAGCATACCCGCTGAAGATAAATTGGCCAAATATTTCTCAGTTTTTAAGTCAGCTTTGTGTAGGTCTTCAAGGTGGTTATAATCAAATGAAGCACATTCTCTGATAGTCCTTGATGAAGCAGATCAGCACAAGATGGTCCATGGCAAACTCCTACCTGACAGCAAAGACATGCAGCGGGATGTTTCGTGGCAGACAAGTCTGACACACAGATCAAGGAATAAAGCAAGCCAGTTCCAAGAATTTTACAAAATCAGAGATGGAAACTCATCCAGAAATGATCTCATTCAACCTCTTTCAACCATGAAGGAAAAAAAGAGAGAATCATAGAGATAAAATGAAATCATCCAAGTCTAAAATAAAACTGTCAATGGAGCATCTCAACCAGGAAACATTGCTATAGTTTTCTTGAAAACAAAAATTTTCTTTGAACAAAATATAAATTTCCCAGTCACTTCCTTCATCACAAAATTAATCCATGTATTGTTTAACAGCTTTACTGAAGTAATTTGTGTATGATCATTGAAATAATATTGGAGAATTATATCTTCTGATAGAGCATGTTAATTATACATTGAGAAAGAAATTAGCTAAAAAATATGACTGAGTCGATAGTGTTTGGGGTAAATATGCAACAATATGGACTTATGAGTCCTTTTTTTCTTCTCTAATTTGCAATAAACTTTTTATTTTTAATAAAACTAAGCACTCTTTCCTTTTATAATAATAAAATAATTTATTCTATAAATATATACCAGTCATTCCTTAATGAATATGTACTTCATGGCCCGCTTCATATGCAAAGCTCTAGGAATTATTCCTTAAATAAACATGGCATTTCCTTCAATAGCTTCCTTACGTCTAGCAAAAGTTTGCAAAAATAAATATGGAGTCCTGAAGTGAGGACCAAACCAAATGTGCAGAAACAGAATCTGGCGGTCTTCGTCCCTTAGTACTTTATGCAAGGGTGTAAGTATTAATTGGCCACAAGCTTAGCATGATTCTGTGCTCTATTAGGGCATCTAGAACCCTCATGCCACCTGGAACAGCATGTATTGAAACCAGCTCTTTTGCACTGTGGTCAGATCGAGGGCCCTGGTTATTTCTGGGGATAGTTTCACAAGGACACTGGCAGATGGTAGTCCTTGAAGATGATGCTGAGTGTAGAATGGTCCTAAAAGCGATGAGTGAGACCCACCAGGAGAAGGTGGCCATCATAAAGCCTTCTGTTTTCTGAGACAGAATACCTGTGTCCATAAAAACAGAGCAGGTTTCACTAAGAAGTCTGGATGTTATACAGGGCATGTCACAGACTTTACTTTGATCCCCATTCTCTCCCTGAAGTATTTTGTCTGGACTCTATAATCTACTTTTTAAAAATTTATTAAAAGTCACTGTTCTTGAAAGCTCACCGATGGCTCCTCCTCACTGTATTGAATCAAAACCTCAGGGTCGTACCACCTTGTGACTGTGGTGCCACCTAAGCTTAAAAGCCTCCTTCTTATTTCACCAGCCACTAAGACTGAATGTCAACCTCCATCCCCATCACTCCCCACTTCTACGTCTCTAGGCACCTTCTTCTGTGCATCACTTTTACCTCTCTCCTTGTCTGCCTGTATCACGATGCTGAATTACCTTGTGCATTGTCCATGGCTGAAGCCTGTATACTCCTTCCACCCTGCTGGGACACTGCACCCCCAGGGATGAGAATCTACAGAAAAAGAAAAACAAGCGTGCATTCCTTACTGATGGACTCAGTGTGGAGGTGAAGAGAGAAAGCAAGAGGAAAAGGAAAGGAAGAGCAGAAAGGCTTTCTCACTGAATCTTCAATAATCTCCACAAGGCCCAAAGTAGATCATAGTGTCCCCAATGCATAGATGAAACAGAGGGTCTAGGGAAATTAAGCAACTCACTAAGAGTGGAAGCCAATCAGAAGAGGCAGGAAAGGGGTACCTCCTCTCCTTGTCTTATTCCAGTCTGTGCTGGCACCGACATTACCACTAAGACTGAGGGCTGCCCAGCAATCAAAGAAAGGGCCTCTTTATCGAGTGGGAATTATCTACTCTCTTCTGAAGATTCCACCCAGAAGCCAAGAGGTCCTGTGTATCAGTCAGTATAGCTCAAAGGAAGGGAAGTTGAGAGAGGGAGAGGAAAGGGAGGGAGAAGGGAAGAGGAAGGGACAGGGAGAGGAGCAGGAGAGAGGGAGAGGAAGGGAGGGGGAAGGAGAGGAAGGGAGAAGAGGAGGGAGAGGGAAATGGCGAGGGAGAAAAAGAGAAAGAGGAGATTTATTCACGGGATTGTGGAGACTGGCTGGTCTTGAGGAGTTTAGAAACTAGGCAGAACCGCTGCTGTAGTCTTGAAGCAAAATGTCCTCTTTCCCAGAAAACTTCAGTATTTGTTCTTAAGACTACTGAACGGGTTGAATGAGGCCCACACACATATTAAAGAGAACCTTTTTAAAACACAACTGATTAGAGATGATAGCCACATATACAAAATCTTTTTCACAGCTGTACCTAGACTATCATCTGATTAAACTGGGTCCTGTAACCTAGCCAAGTTGACCCATAAAATTAATCATCACACCCTATAGACAGGAATGCATTGGTCTTTTAGATCATCTGACCTTCAAGGCTGTCTCAGTTATGAGTTCTCCTGGTTTACCTTTTCTGTTTCTTATTTGTTCCAGTGTCCTATTTTGAACACTGAGATACACAGTAACAAAGTAATCAGAGCAGAAAGGAAGTTTCATGACTAACTTCAACATCTGCAGTCCTTTTCTCTTGAAATCTAAATGAATCTTGACTGACAGAGAGCCTTTTAAGGTTATCACAAGGAGACAGTTGTTAAATCTTGAAGGCTGGAATTCCATGAGGAAGACCTATCCACCCCTCCCATCACTTCTCATCAAGGTAATACAGGGTGAAGAGGAAGAAAACTGTCTCATACTCCGCCTCAACGTCTCATCGGAGACAGAGCCATCACTTTGTAAGGGAAGCAAAATGCTTTCTGACATTAATGAGATGGGATATTCCACTTAAATCAATTCAGTGAATATCTATTCTTGACCTACCAGGTAATGTAGAGGTTGCATACCAAATGTAGAGTACAGCTCTCATGATATTCCCTTGAGTTGGGCATTATCATACCCATAGCACAGGTGGCTAAACTGAGATGCAAAGACATAGTAGTGCAAGCACCTGTGGGCCTAGATTGGCACCTCTTGTCGTCTGTGATCACAGCACTGTGCCACACTGTTTCTACTGTGAAAACCAATCCTGGCAATGCAGAGCTCTGCCCTGAATGTTGCTGGTAAGGGAGCTCTGTTGTAGGGGTAGCACTAATTCTGCAGGGGCTTCCTGCATGCTTCCTACTTAACTCCAGGGTTTGTGACCAGAAATTCACTTCTTGGCATCACTTGAGAACAAGACAGTGGCTTCTATCTCAATACCTTTGTAAAAAAGCAGTACCTAAAACATCTCTTGCTAGTCACTTTCTCCCACATCTCTGATTAGTTTCACAAAATTTATTTATTTACTTACTTACTTGTTTACTGTCTCCTCTGAAAATCAAACACCATGATCAGACCCTTTGATTTTGTTCAAGTGCCTTATTTTCAAGACATAGAGAGGAACCACTATAAACTACTCAGTGCTGTAATTTGGGTAGAAGAAATGATGGAAGGAAGGAAGGAAGGAAAGATGGATAGATGGATGGATGGATCCATGGAAGGAAGGGTGGATGAATGGATGGATGGATGGATGGTTGAATAATGGCACAATGTGAACTCAGGGAAGGAGGAAGCCAGAAAAAAAACCTGTCAAGTTCCTGGTAGTCACTGCTCTGTTCTCACAAAGGCCTTCTTATCCTCAGATGCACCACCCCTCATGCCATCCTATTTGGTTTTGCCTTAATTATCACCTGTAACAGTTACGTTAAAATTAGTCCATCCTTAGAAATTAGTGTATCAACTTGCCCATGTTGTCTTATTGTTAATAATCTGTGATTCCTACTTGTATAGTAGTGGAGCTATATTTTATGCAGTTTAATTCTGGCAAAAAGATAGCCTGTTTAGCAAATGGTGCAGGGGAAACTGGTTACACACATTCAGAAAATTGAATGTAGCCCCATATCGCTCAAGAAGTACTAAAATAATATTAAAGTGGATAAAAGACCTAAATATTACAATAGAAGAGTTCTACTGGATGATAAAATAGGCAAAAGTCTTGAAGACATAGGCATAGGTAAGAATTTTCTGAAAAAAGAACTTCAGTTGCACAAGAAATAACACCAAGAATCAACAAATGAAGTTATGTCAAAGTTAAAAGCTTTTGCATAACAAAAGAAACCATCAAAGAGCAAAGAGATAACCTACAGAATGAGGAAAAGCATTTACCAGCTGTTTCTTAAACAGCAAGTTAATGTGTAAAACATGTAAATTAATAAAAAATTATACCCCCTAAAATAAAAAAAATTTAAATGTGCACTTGAAATGAATAGATACTTCTCAGAAGTATAAATGAGCAATAAATATGTGAAAAAATGTTCAACGTCTTTGGCCATGAAAGAAATATAAATTAAAACAACGCTGAGATTCCATCTTACTCCAGAAAGAATGACTACCACCAAGAAATCAAATAATAATAAATCTGGAGAGACTACAGGGGAAAAATGTACTCATTTACATAGGAATGGCAGGAAGGTAAACTGGTATAACTGCTGTGGAAATCAATAGGAAATCTTTAGTCAAAAGATTAAAAATGGAAATTCCATTTTACCCAGCTCTTCCCTTTCTAGTTATCTGCCTAAAAGAGTTAAAAATATCATGTTACCATGACACACTGATAGCCACGTTTATAGTAACACAATTCGTAATAGCTAAATGATCAGGAAATGAATGGATAAAGAAAATATGATATGTGTATAAAAATATACCGTAATGTAAGGTGAAATTAGTCAGTATACAAGCTTAACTATCCTATGGTTCCTCCTATGTGAGAAACCCAAAGACAAATGATTTGAAGGGTAAAATAAAATTTAGGTGTTAGTAAGTAGGGAGATAGGTCTTCTGCAAAAGACAAGCAGTTAAGGGGGGAAAGAGAAGTAAAAAGAATTAAGATATGTTATGTAAAAGTACCAACTTCCACAATGGATGCAATCATCATGCACAGCAAACATGTACAAAAAAATAAGAAGGAACCCAAACTTTAGCCTAGGGGAGAGAGAAAGAGAAAGAGAGAGATCTGTCTTCTCAAAGCTACCAGCGTAGCATGCTAGGGCTCGAGCCTATATGTCCCAGGCACTACAATTGTTGTTGCTGAATTGTTTCTGCGTCCTGAACAGGAACCTGGACACTGCAGCTTGCGCCTGTACTCAGCTCCCTTGCCAACGCCTCCATAGAAGGTGCTACCAGGATGGGCAAAGCAGCAACTCCTCCCCACTACTGTACTATGACCTTCAGTGCCTCCCACTGATAAAACCTCAAGAAGCTTGCTCACCATGCAGTCTGGGAAATGCACTTTGAAGCCTCTAACCCCAGGGGTACAGAGCGGCATTTCTCCAGCTCTGTCCTGGGAGAGACGGTTATAATGCAAGCTTTGATTCAGCCAATCTGGTAGGGGCAGCTGGCAGTTTGCATGACAATCGGCAGCTAATGCTTCTGTTCTCCAGATTGCACTTTGGCTTACAAATGAGCTCTAGAAGGTGCTCTGAATGGTATCCATGGAATACAGTCAAGAACGACCTGGCAGTCATCTCAGATGCATATTTTCTCTCTGAGCTTTGGTTTCCTAATGAATAAAGTGGAGATAACACCCATCTTACCTTTCTTTGATGCTGGTAACCCTCAGACTACCTCATAATTCCCTGGAAAGTTACTGAAAAGTAGAGATTTCCTGTTTCTATTCCAAAGATTCTGACCCAATAGGTCTTGATCAGGACTAATTTTCATAAAGATCTTCAGTTCTCATAGGCAACTGGGTGTAGGAATGCTTGTCTTTCACAGGATTATGTTACACTTTCGATCAAACATCTTAGCGTACTCCTGGACATAAGTACCTGGCTAGCTATCACTATCATTACCATAATTATTACTCTTAAGTGAGGGTGGTGAAAGCCCAGCCCAGTGCCTGGCACCCTTATATAAGATGGTAACAAAGCTTAGTCCAGTGCTTAGTACTCATTTTTCCCAAAGGATCTAGCCCAAGAAAACACTGGGAAGAATGACTTAAAGATGGATGGTTGGCAGAACATGGATTTACATTTTGCCTGATTACACAGAAATTAAATATAATTTAAAATCTCTATAAGTCATATTTAACATATGGAGTGTAAAACTGAAAAAAAAGGATGACATTATAAGTACAAATGGTCTTCTAGGCAGATGGTTGAAGTCTTTCTTCCTAGAAAGATACTTTCAGCAGAGAAACATACTATCCGCTCAGAGCATGTCATATGTTGTGGGCAATAGAATAAATTTCTGGCCCATTTGGTTTCTGTGTGTCTTGGTCTGATCATCTTCTATTCGTCTGGATGTCCACACCTGACTTGTCAAAGAGGCCTATATATCTGAGCATCTGTATAAAACATTATAAGGTTTTTTTTCTTCCTCTGCTGACTAGTGTTTTTGCTTAGGAAGAACATTTTTAAGCCTCCAGATAATCAAAGTTGAGGAAGAGATGTAGGCTCAATCAGTCTCAAGACAGAAATGTTATGTCATGTGTTTTTTAAATCTTTAGACTTTCTCTGAGGTGAATGATGTAAAAAATGTACCCTGTGAAAAGAGTACTTCATTAAAAGATATTAAGGAATCATGAGATGGCAATAGCACCATCTTGTACAAGATATTATACAATAGATTTAAAAGAGAAAATCCTGTAATGAAATGCTCAGTTGGCCTTGGGCAAACTTCTGCCATAGAGAAAACTCCTGTGTGGAAAGTGTCTCATCTCTACCTTGTTATCCTTACGAAACTGTCTCCCTCAATGTTGACACCTGGTAGCTGCTAATCTAACAGATAAAGAAATATGAAAGCATCGCACCAAAGGCAATGGAATTTGACAGCATTGAATCTCTTAGTTCTTCTAGTTACCCTGAAGAAGATTTAGACAAATAACCTATTTTTCTTGTATCTCAGTTTCACAATCTTTAAAATGGAGTGAAATAATCAAACAGATGAAACACCTATCACATAAGGGAAATTTGCTGATGGCTAGGCCCATTTATTTAACTTTGGTCTCTCTAAATAGAAAGAGGTCTTTAAACTAATAACTAATCTTCCCTGCTTCTATTCTTTCATGTGTTCACCAAGGAAGATAATCCATGCTGGTTTTATCACTGGACTGTTGGAAAAGTCCATGGATACCTGGATACACTTTGAAAAGGGCTGTCCTGGGACATGGGAAGTCTGTTCATTAATTTATTTCCGAGACCCTTTCAGGGATCAAGGACAGACAGCAACTCTTCCCCACTAGTGTGTGGTAGTAAGCTAGTGAGCAGCATTCCTGGGAGCTGGCACTCAAGAACAGGAGATAAAGGAAAGATGAACATGCAGAGATCATTCATTAGCAGCAAAACACTTAAACGTCAGCAGAATAAATATTTCTAGGCTGAGACATTTCTTATCATCTTCAAATCAGACCAGTGATATTGATGCCTTTGCAGCCTTATCTGGTTAAGCAAATCCCCACCACATATTTTTCTTTACCCGATTTCAAAAGATGTAGCACTAAAATTTCACACAAAATTCAAGGAAACCTTAAAAAGCAATTCCTCAGTAACCATAGGGGGACTGATGTCAGGACCCCCATGGACACAAAACTCTGTGCATGCTCAAGTTTCTTACATAAGATGGTACGGTGTTTATATTTATTTTTTCTTCCAACATAACTAAAAATCTTATCTCAATCACTTAGAATACTTAATGGAATATAAATATTATATTTATTTGTGGAGTCAGGAGTAAACATTGTGAACTACAAACACGTACAAGTAAGACTTTTAAAAAGACAAAGGACAAGTAAAGAGCAATATGAGAAGAAAGTAGAAAAATAGGAAGGAGTGGGTGGTATGCAATAGTAAGTAAAAATTTTTGCTTGGTGAAAAGAAAGTATTTATATGAATACAGTGCAGTATATGTAAATTGCAATAGTGTATTGTTTACAGAATCATGATGAGGAAGTCTATACATGTTCAATACAGATAAAATTTTCCTCTGAATGTCTGATCTACAGTTTGTTGAATCCATGGATATGGACCCTGAAAATATAGATAGAAGACTGTGTTATATTATTCTCAAGTACAATGAGAATCTGGTTTCTTTAGTAACACATCCGATGGAATTGGGCAATCACATGAAAACATAGGTTTATGCATTTATTTTAAAGTGCTTTCGTTATAAAGACTTCCTAAAATGAGGATTCAAATGACACTTTATTTTTGTCATATAGTAAGTGTTTCTCCACAAAAGTGTTCTGCACTGAAGTTAATTTCAGAAACATCAAGTTAAAAGCTAGTCAGATTTCTGCAGAACTTCTAAGAGACCTTGATAGTGCAAAGTGCTTTGTAAATCTGTGACAGTGGTTACAGTATTCAGCAGCCTTCACACTTATTCAGCCAATGAAACCCGATCCCAGTGTTTCATTAGGAACATGTGTCCCTCTGAAATTTGCTATTCAAAGTGTGGGTTTTGAACTAACAGCATCAGCTTTACCTGGACCTTGTTAGAAATACAGCCTCCTTGATCTTATCCCAGACTTCCTGAAATAGAATTTAACAAAAATGCCAGGGTAAGTTGAGTGCATATTAAAATTTAACAACTGTCTTACAAAATTGCAAACACTGATTACAAATTATAGAGCAGTGATGAACTGAAGAACTTTCCTGAGGATCCTTTTCAAGTACATAGATTGAATAATAATCCCTATAAATGCTAGAGTTAAAAGCCACCTTGGAAAGCAACTTCTTTAAATGTTTCCAACCCATCTCTTAGTAGCATTAGGGGAATTCTACGTGGATGCCCAGTGTTGTAAGGAATCTGATCTGGTGGAACCCAAGGATGGCATCTCCCTCTCTCACTACAACCCCTCTCATCGGCCGTCACCTGTATTACTCCGATACTGCTGGTCCAAGCCACCCACTGAGGTGTGTAATCAAAGGTGCTCTGGAGAAGGGAAATGGCTTATCAACTTCACAGCACTTTAGGAGCAGTTAGGACTGCACACAGCTCCCTTAAATCTAGCTTCCTTCTTTTAAAAGGTCTATGGTAATTCCCTCAATGAGCGTTTCTTGATTGCACTCAGACATGTGGCACTGACCACATATTTCTTGCCCATTCAGCACAGCTGGAGTCTTGGTGGAACCCCTAACATCCAGTTTCCATGCCTGAATTTGAACTAAAGTCCCACTTTTTCAATGTATCTAGATCTTAATCCTTCTGATTAACTCTTTTTTTTTTTTTTTTTTTTTTTTGGTGGTACTGGGGATCGAACTCAGGACCCTGCACTTGCTAGGCAGGCGCTTATTCCACTGAGCTATATCCCCAGCCCCTTAATCCTTCTGATGATAATTGAGTTCTTACATAGTCTGCCATTTCCCAGCAAAGAAGCACAGATGTTATGTATACTGCATATACTGCTAGAGGAGAATATTGTAATTCATATAGGACTTGAAGATACATGTGCAGAAGGAAAAAGTGTAAGGAAGCTGTCTAAGCAATAGGGTAAATGTGATTTAGTGCAATGGAATAGACAGTATGTCACAATAGCTAGACCATCCTCATGTTCTAACGGGAATTGTGGAAGGTAATACTTCTGAACAGCTGAGACTGGATAGTGAATGGCTTTGTATTCAATGACAGGAAGACCGATTTTATCCTAATGTCTCTCAGGGAATGTTCTGTAGAACACTAATTCCTCTGTCTACTGTGGAATAAAAAGACCTCTGGTCAACTGTTGTTGGGACCTGCTATACATCCCTGCTGTTGGAGACTCATATTAGACATTTGTGTGATTTTTAAAAAGCTTCAAGACCTACTGCAGCTTAAGGTATCATATTTTTAAATATTTTTTTAAGAATTAACTTCACAACCTCTTTTGGTAATACTTACTGATATCTCAGGATGTATGATCCGGGACGTAGTACTCGGAGTAAAGGGAAGTCATTGCTAGTCAGCATCCCGCACAAGTCTCAGGCAAGCGGTGTGGACTATAAGTCATAGTATCCATCAACTCCAATGACCCTCAGCCACATTTCCCCCAGTACTAAGATCTAAAATATATAAACCCCTCAGAACTACAATAGATTTATTTTGTCAAATGATATTGTTCAGTTCTATAAATTTCTTTTGTTTTTTTTAAGCTTGTCATCTGCTGAGATTTCATACCTTAGCTTATTTCCCTTACTTTTAACTTCACCCTAATAAATGCTTTGAAACGTTGGCAAATCCACCATGACTGATGTGAGATCATTTAATGTGGATTGTTTTTCTCTTGATAACAGATGACATTCCTGGGTCATCTGTTGAGAAATTTCTATCATGTCCTAGGTATCTGTCTGATACATTTGGAGATTGTAAGTTCTGTTACATTATCATTACTGTCATTTTATTTGATTATTTGTTCCTTGGCTTTTTAGCAGGCATTCAATGTGACTACATTTGAACTGAGACTCTAGCTCACTTGGATGAAGCTCAACCTTCAGCTTACTTGTGTTTTTCCCTATTAGCTAGACTCCATCCCACACTGGGGTAGCCATGAGTCACCCAAGAGATATGGGCAGAGTTTATACTTAGCATTTTAGATATTCCTCTCTTGCTGTCACCCTCACTTTCTACCCTCTGTGCTTGCTTCCATTTCTTTTCTCTTCTCTACCAGTTAGAAAGATGGGAAGTTTCATTTTTGGCTTGTTTTGTTTTGTGGGCTGGCTGTAGCTACCCAACATTGCACTGATTTTGATCTGCTATTATGTTAAAAAATGAAAAAAAATAGGCCCCTTTCTCCATGCCATCCAATGTTCTCACCAGAGATTGTCTGCTTTTGTTCCTTTCCAGTAAATGTAGGTCATGTTTAGCTTGCTACCACCATTTATTTCAGTTATTTATGAGAGGGTCACATCTGGTAGGAACCACTTATCCATATTGCAAATAAAGATTCCTTCCTCCTTTTTATTATTTTCTGTCAGTGCCTAAACAAATTCCAATCTAGTAGTTTAGTCAAATCATCAATCAACATTTGATTGCACATTGCATACTATAAGAGGGCAGAAGTTGTGCAACATACAGTAAAAACTTTAATGCTTCTATTCAGTCTTCTAAGTTGCATTGGCTGAAATACTTCAGCTAGGATTGCTAAGTCACAGGATGCAAAGAAATTGGTGGATTAGTCCATTCTGTACTGTTACAACAAAAATACACATATAATTCAAGAGGTTTATTTGGCCCACAATTCTGGACTGTGAAGAGTCAAATTGCATTGCACTGGAATCCTGGTAAGGCCACCTACCTACAATATCACATGGCGGAGAAGTTCAAAGGCTACTGGCTACATGCAGGAGGGCACATGTGTTGGTGAGGAAGGAAGAAAATTTCAGGTATGAGCCAAGCTTGCTTACAGCCTACTCTTGCGGGTCATCCTGTGAGAATTGTAAGATACTGCTGGAAGGGGTACCTCTTCATGACCTCCTCACTTTCCACAGGTTCCACCTCTTAAAGGTTCCACCACCTGTCAACAACATCACACTGGGACCAAGCTCCCACCCCATGAACTACTGGAGGAAAAACCACAGGCAGCAGGTGAATGGGATGTGTTCCTGGCTTTGCCACACGCTAAGCATATAACCATTGATGTGTTTTCTTATAACACTTGAGCTCCTCATCTGATGTTGTAGCCAGTTGTACTATAGAATCTCTACTCTCCTGTTAGGTCTAATGTTCTCTCATTGTGCTAAAGGAAAGCAACTAACTCTTGGATCCCGGATGCCTGAAGAGTTGTAATTAGTATGTTTTATGTTCTTGATTTTTCATGTTCAGGGTTATTATGCACAACATCATACTGTGAAGACACTAAGAAGCTCTCTTTTCCTGCTCTAAGGTTAATATATGACACATTGGGCTTTTTCCTTACTGGGAGAGTCACCTGGAAGACGACCTATACTTCAGAAAGTAAGGGAAAAGTATAGCATGGCAGACATGGGAGAGGTCATGACATATAAGATCAGCTTAAAGTTGAAAACCTAAGCTCATTTTGAGGCAGCTGTAGCTCAGGAATTAAATACAATGAAATTTAGTGCTTCATGGAGGGTGGGTTTTACAGAGACATCAGGGTTTAATTCTATTTCACTATTTAATAATATGTGTCTTGAGTAAATCATTTCAGCTGTCTAAGCATCAGTTTCTTCAGGTTAGAACTGAAATAAAAATCCCTTGTCTTCTGAATGGCTGTTATGTCTTGTGTCTAGATACCTTCCCAAAGCCTCAGGCAGTAGTTATACATGATGCTTTAGGTAGCTGGATCTAGAGTGTGTGATGCTGGGATTGATTCATGGTGCAATGCTAGGGTCAAGTGCACTAGGATTAAGAGTTTGAGTGTTACCCATCCCCAGTATCCTGGCTGAGATATAAAGGACAGAAGAGCTGCGTTTGTCCCTTGTTGCTTTGTTACCTTCTGCCCACCATGAGATGTTTCTCCTGTGCAATGCCACCCTGCCTTGGAGCCAACCAGTTATGGACTAAAGCTCCTAAAAACTGTGACCTAAATAAACCTTTCCTCCCTTAACTTTGGGCATCAGGTATTTTATGTCAGCAATGAGAGAAGTAACTAAGACATTAGGATTTACAAACTTCCAGGGACAATGTGTACCTGTCAGTACTTGATCAATACATTTGGCAGCACCCCCACACTCACTTCAGCTCTGGGAAATGACACAAAAGAAGAAGCAGTACTGACGTCACCCACAGAATATGTGCAGTCATACTTGGAAACAGAAGTATGCTTTAATTAGATAATATCAAAAATGGCTTATAGGCAATAGGTACACTGTATAGACCATAAGCATTTGATTTGTCAGTTTATCAGTTCCAAAGCCTGCAAATCTTTGGAACCCAAATATAGTATTTCTTAGTTCTTTTTAGACTTATTTAAAATTGCATTTTAAAATATGGGTTTGAGCCACTTTTGCATACATTATTTAAAGCACAAGATGACACCATGTTGAAAACAAGCTTTTTAAAAAATTTTTAAACTTTTCATTGATATACAATATAGATGTAAAAGCACAAGTACCACTAAATGCACTTAAAATCATCAAATTTTCAAGGTTGAATGCATTCTAGTAACCAGCACCAGATATTAAAGAATCAAAATATTACTGAGGCAAAATATTTGGGCATGGTAGGATGGCTTGAAAACAGGATGTAACCTAGCAAATATGAAGACCCTAAACTGAGGCTGAAAATAGGATATAACTTGACTTGGAATGGAGACTAAGCAACAGGGTGTGATCTGTCAGTCATGGTCAGCATAAGTGGGCTGAGTAACCTTCAGCACACTGCATCTGGGAGGATATAAAAGGTGGTGGCTGTTGACTTTGCTATCTTTCTTCTTTTGTCCTCTGTTTTACTATTGGCCCACTATGCTTGCAAAATATACCTCTTTATTTTCCTTTTCTTCCTTTACTTTAAATAAAAGTGATATTTAACTGCTGTTTGGTTGTCCAGTTCTTTGGGTGGGACAGAAAGAGCCTGGAACTGCTAGACACCGTGCTATCCAGCAACATTACCAAAGCTTTGTGCACCTATATTTGAGTGAAAAACTCCTTAAGAATTGCAGCTAATCACCAAGGTTCATAGAGGCACAGAAAAGTGGTATGGTGTGGAAAACATGGGAATCCATGATGCCTAGTCAAATGGTGATTCAGAAGAATCTAATTCTGGATGCAAAGAAGCCTAAGCAGTATTTAAGTGAATTTCATTTTTAAATATCATGTACAGAATAAGTGTGTTTGGGGGATATTTTTGGTTTGGTTGGGTTTGGTTGGGTTTGGTTGGGTTTGTTTGGGTTTGGTTTGTTTGGCTTGATTGTGGACTGGGTATTAAACCCAAGGTTGCTCTACCACTAAGCTATATTGCCAGTCTTTTCTATATTCTGAGGCAGAGTATCCCCAAGATCCCTAGGTGGGACTCAAACTTTAAATTCTTCTGCCTTGGTCTCTCTAAGTACTGGGATTATAAGTATTCAACACTATGTTTGAGAGATGTGTGATTTTTAAATCTCTGTGACAAAAGACTTAGCAGAGTTTTTCCATTACGTACTCATTTTAAAATTCTAGCAATAAATCTTTGTGGAAAACATTATACTTATTATTTTCTCCACATTACAGAAGAGGAAACTGAAATTTAGATGGACCAAGAGACTTGTCCAACATCTTACAACTAGAAAAAAGCATAACTATATATGGTCTCCAAGTTTATCTGATTTTGGCTCATTTCTCTTTCCATATTCCATAGCTGCTGCAGATGCAAGCCAGTGAATAATTGTGCTCAGGTCAAGTTATGCTACTGATAATGAAAGAGAACTTCTGACATGGAGGCCACATAAAATAAGGCAGCAAATATTCCTGGATCATTTTTTTAATCTACATTCTTCACTGTTTCTTTGCACACACAAGTGCTCCTTACAACTCTCCATCGAATGATATTTTGGTACTGGGTCAATTAGCTCTCCTGATTTTCACAGTATTTGTTATTTCTGACCACACCTCCCTTTGTGAATCCTTCCATGTCTTGGTTCTCATCATTTGCCACCTAGAATTTGTCAGCCTCCAGTGTTCCCATCAGACTGCCATCAAAATGAGCACCCTCACACAAGTGTATTCTCCATCACTTCCTGTTATGGCTTATGTCTAGGTGCCCCCCCCCAAAAAAGCCATAGGAGGGCTTTTCAGAGTGGCTGGATCTAGAGATTGTAATGCTGGAAACAAGGGCGTGTGCTTACTAAATCAGTCCACTGATTGATTGGCGTGGCATAGTTCTGGGAGTAAATAAGGGGAAGGCCCAACCTGGGCATGAGGGTAGCCCAGGTAAAAGACAAGGTACAGAAAAAAGTTTTACGTGGTTGCTTGCTGTTTCATTACTACATTGTTGTTTTGGTACCCTCTGCCTGCCATTGCAGAGGAGAACTGTTTCTCTTCTGTGATGGCCCTCTGCCATGCCACTCTACCTTGGGGCCAGCCAACTATGTACTGAAACCTTTACAAACCGTGAGCTAAATAATCCTTTTCTCCTTTACTGTGGGTGTCAGGTATTTTGTGACAGCAATGAAACAACTAGTAAGACAATCCCTCAGAACATCTTGAATCTAACTAAGCCCATCTCTGCACAGTATCTATGCCTCTTTGTGACTTGGATCCCCTACCTAATTCTTTGGTTTTATTGGTGACATTTTACCCCTATGCACTCTCTGTTCTTGCCAACTTAACTTTCACTTTCTCCCATATCCGATGGTCATATGGTTTTGGAATCACATATCTGAATAAGAATTTTTCCTCTTGTCATTTGCTCTTTATGGTAATGAACTTAAGGCACAGCTCATGCATTCTGAACTTGTCCAAGACCTCTGGCGTCTCAGACACATCTCTTGCTCCCATGCTCCTCTGTGGTGACATAGTGGCAGCAGCTTTTGTCCTATCAGAAAGCTATGTATGTGCGCAGTTTTAATTAATATGCACTCCAAAGACATTTCACAAATGTATACTTCCATCACAGAGTCTGAAAGTACCTATGTCTCTACACTGTCGCTCACACTTCCAGTCTTATCCTTTTTGAAAATTCACCATTATGACAGGTCAAAGATGATAGCAAATCCATAATTCCTAGGAAAACTAGTTGTTCCTTCAGATGTTCGTTTTATCACTAGTACTTTCTCTTCTGGAAATTGCTTGACCATGTCCCCTTAAAGCAGGCACTGCTTTGCTTTATTGCTACATAAGCATACCTTACATATTCTGGACTGTAATAATATCACTGTCCTTATCACTGTCTGTCATAATAGAGATAGATTCTTCTATGTGCAGTTTCTCACTTATAACTTTGTTTATGGGATACTTTGTGATCCAGAAATTTTTAGTATATCTATAGTAGTCAGAGCATTATTTTTCTTTAGGATTCTAAAATTTATCAGTTACTTAGAAAGTCCTATATGTTCTGAATTTCTCCAATATTTCTTTTATTATTGAGTGTGAACCCATATGAGTAAGCAGTGTGACATAAATTTTTTTTCTTAAATATACAATTATCTTAAGACCAATAATTTTTGTGTATCTTTTCTTCATTGATTTGATATGCCAGCTTTTGAAACATTAAGCTTTCTAAATATTAAATACAGTCTGCTTTTGCACTCTTAATTCCATTAATCTGATCTATTTGCCATTTTAACCAAAAATACTACTCTTTAACCAAATAAAATTTAATTCAGGTAAATGTAATAACGCCCAATTAATTCAAGCAAATGTAACTGGAACACCTTAATCAAGTATGGATTTATTAATAATCACAGAACAAGTCCCAGGGCAGTCAGCCTAAGCCACAAATGCTAAGAGCAGATGATCAGCAACTTCACAAGTACATGTAGATTGCTCCGGGGATGCACACACATCTGTTTGCCTAGAGCTAGAGGTGCAGAGCAGTAGCTGTAATTGACTAAAGCAACCACAATTTACCACCCAAGCTTTCTCCTGGAACTTTTGGATTTCCAAAATAGTGTGGTTTGTGTAGCTGGAGAGACAGAGTCCTGGTGCTTGATCTGCCATTTTCCCCCTACCTTTATTTACTTTTGGTATATTTCTAAGCTTTTAATAGTTCTGTCATTATTTTGAAAAATAACTCTTTTCATGATAGGAACTGATCATTTGTCACACTGTATTTGGATGATCTGTTTGCTTGTCTCTACCACACTGAATTTCTTGTGGCCAAAATCTCAGTTTGACTTGTTCATCATTGCACCTCCACTGTTGACTGCACTATTTGGCACAAGATTTGAGCTTAATAAGCCTTTGTTTGATCAATCATTCATTAAAATGATAGCTGAATCATGCGCTACTGAAACCCACTGAAAGGAAAATATAGTGTCTATATTTTATCGAGATTTTGCCCATCCATTGGAACTAATCCTTTTGCTGCAGGGAGAATTCAGTACTAACTAAATGATTCCAAACCATATGTTCTACAGGGCATTTATCTTTCTATGAAATAGAAAGAGTTCTGAGCCTTTACATTGTACAATATGACAACATGGCTTTAACAGGAGTTACTGTGATGTTTCAATCCTTGCCCACACCTTTGACTTTACTAATGCTTCACTGCAGCCTGAAATGCTCTTTGTAAAGCCAGTGGCCCTTATCTTCATGTTCCAATTCTTCTCTCTCTTTAGGAGTTAGTTCAATTGTCACTGTCATATTAACCCTGTAATGTTTTATTTGGTCCACTAAGCTTCAAGGAAATGCTTGCTCTTCTGCAAATCTAGGCAATTATCAAGTGCGTGTTCATAGGTAATACAAACATGAATTAGGTTTATATATCTTAGTTTTGGGGAGAGCATGAAATATTTTATTTTAAATGAAATGTAAAATTTATCAGTTAAGGTTAAATGAAATTAAATGATATGAAGAGAAATAAAATAAATTATAATGAAATGCTCCAAAGTAAAATTTACTAGGAGGTCTATAGCATACCTTATTCCATTACTATATGTTACTTGGAGGATGGAGAGTCCAGGAAATGAAGAACAAATTTATACTGAAGATTAATAATATTTCAGGTATTATGCTATGTATTTTAATATACTGTATTCATACGTTGTAGGGAGGATTGTGATATAAAACATTCCATCATAATAATGGCTTCTCTTCATTGAATTGCTTTCATGTATAAGGCAATTTATATACGTCATCTCATGAACTTCACCAATTTTATGTAATAGATGACATTTTATAGGTGGAAAGATGGAATCTTTGAGATATTCATCCACCTATTCAAGATAATTTAAGTAATGAATGCAAGAGTTGAGAGTCTAATCCAGCTCAGTCTAATCCTAGTTACATATACTCAAAATATTCTGTTACACTGTTTCTGTTTAAAGACAAAACCATATACTGCAAAAATTGTAAATTTGGGTTCTGCAAATATTTATCCCTGTGGTAGTATTCCTGTGTAGTTATTATTTCTGTGTAGTTATTATTATTTTTCTGACTTTTTTTCATAAAATAGAAATGATAATAGAGTCAGTATGAAAACTATGAATAAAGTACATTGATTCCATGAAATACAGGAGGCACTGACAAAGGACTTTTCATTGTCGTCATTATTGTTATTATTATTGTGATCTTCTCAGCTGTTTTGCTTAATTGTGACTCTTTATTTCAAATTAAATTGAAAGGAAAATTAACGAACACCTAGTGCTAAATTTTGATTTGAGATGTTTCTCTGTCCAGTTGAAGAAGATAGAGACAGCCCAAGAAAGATCTTAAAATCTTTTTTTCAAGATAGAGTGGCAACACATGAGAGGAGTATTCACATGTGTCTTCATGGCTTTCTTGTCCCTGGGATAAAATACCCAACACCAATAACTTAAAAGAGATGTTTATTTTGTCTCACATTTTCAGTCCATAGTCAACTGACTCCAAGGCAGAAATAGCATGGTAGGAGGGCCTAGGCAGAAGACAACTTCTCAGCCCATAGCACCAAAAGGCGGAGAGAAAAGAGGCAGGTAGGAGATGTACCTTTGTAAGCCATGCCCTAGTGACCCACCTCTTTTATTCAAACTGCAGCTCCTAACAGCACATTCAGTTATGAACTCTTCACTGAATTAATCCACCGATCAGTACAGCATCCCATGACCCAGTCCCCTTTCAATAGTTCCAACTTCGAATGGATGAGGCTTTTTATGGTATATTCTAAATCTAGACCATAACAATTCACAAACAACAAATTGCAAAAATGAGTTTGGAAGAAAAAAAAGTTCCTCAAAGAATCTCCAGAGAACTCAGCTAGGCTGACTCTTTCATTTCAGTCCTGTAATACCGTAAGCAAAGAACACATTCCTTCTGTGACACAGTTCTGACCTGGAGAACCATATTAAAAAATGGGTGTTCTTTTCATCTTCAAACTTTATGGGTATTTGTTATAGGGCAGTAGAAAAGAATATAGCAATTCTAAGGCTAGACAAACTATTATACCAGCTTCCAAAGAGAAGGAAGGAAATAATTTTACTATGCAGCAGCAAGAAGAGAAAGAAGCTAGACTTTTTGCCAGTGTCAATTAAATCTAGAAGATATCCATAGAGCAACAACAATGCAAATATGTTGTCAGAATTATTTCATATTAAGTGTAAGGTGTGAAACATTGTCATGGAGTATCATAAATAATTTTCATCCATTATACTTACTATCTAGAAAGTGTGTTCCACCCAAACTAGAGCATAAACTAAGTGTTATGGTTTATATCTAGATGTCCTCCCCACAAAGCATCATGCTCTTAGGTGCGGCTTTAGCAAGGTGACTTGATTACAATGATGTGATACTCACAAGTGGATTTGTCCACTAATGAGTTTATAGCTAAATGCAGTGTTGATAGGTGAAGCCTAGTTGGAGAAGGTAGGTTACCAGAGGCACAGTCTGTTTCTTCCCTCCTCCTTGATTGCTTTCTGCTCATTGCCCCCATACCATTATGTCCCTCTGCCATGTTGCCCCGTCTTGGAGCCAGCTGGCTATGGACTGAAACCTCTGCAAACTATGAGGCAAAATAAAACTCTCTTCCATTAAGTTGTGGGTGTTGGTTATTGTATCTCAACAACAAGCAAGCAACTAAGACACCAAGGAAAGAGAATTTGATAGGACAGAAACAAAGGAAACCCCTCCAGATTAAGGAGAAGGAGACACTCAAGTTAGTAGAGATATTTAGACAGTATCCGCACAGACTGGAAACAGAGCATGTTGTGGGAAAGATTTATTCAGAAAAAGATAAAATTGACAACTTATCCAATGCTCTGAACTTTCATTTTGAGTAATTTTTACTAGAACAGAATCAGAGGCAGAATTAGCAAGACAATATTTTTGAAGTTTGAAAACAGGCAAACCAAACTGAGAAACGGAAACTTAGAGGATAATGAAATGTAAGATAAGAAAATAAAATAATCATATAGAAGGCACAGTATTACAACAACACATATGACATCAGCTGTCAAAGCTGCTTGTATAGCCATAAGATATAAACTCTAGGAAACGGGGTGCAGGCATGCGTTGGGAGGGGTCATAGTGGACATCCACACACACAGCACACATTCACAGTAGGCTGTTTCTACAGAATGGGTGGTGAGATAGTGGTTTGTGGAGGACTTTTTTTGTAACAAGTTTTGGATAGCTATAGGCTTTGGCAAATTAAGCGCCCACTTTAACCAAGAAATATAGAAACTCAGTAGAGAAGAGGAAGAAAGAGGAATAAAGGAGGCAAGCAGACCTACTTAGAGGAATCCTTATTGATTTGATGTGCTGTCCTCCTGGGATTTTGTTCACGTGAGACAGGAGAGATTTCCATAACCACAGGCTGGAAAACTCAATCTAGAAGAATCAAGATAGCCTGTCTTGCTTTTCCCTTGCTGACACAAATTTCAGGGTATTTTTAGGACCAACTAGAAAACAGAATTGAAGGGAAATGCTCTAGGAAGCGATGATTTTGTTTAAAAAGAATTTAGGCAGCAGCAGAGGTGGGAGACAATTTTATGCTGTACAAGTAACGCAACACTGATGTTCTGTGGGTTCTCTTGTGGTCTGCGAGCATGCAAAGCTTTCAGTGGATTTGATCTGAAAATGATATATTGGGCATTCTCTTGGTATAACGTGTAATTTTCTAAAATTATGACTTCGGCAGCTGCACATGTAATGAAACTGCCTGGGCCAAGATGATGATATTTTCAGAAGAACTCTAACATATGGCTAAATGAGACTGTGAGGGAAAGAAAAAAGAAGTGAAAGGAGTGCCCTGCTTCAAATGGAACCAGAGGCAAAGAAGAATATCTGGAGCCAAACTATATGAATATGAGTGAGTCAAGTTTGCTCGTAAAGTGTGGCTTTTGAATTCAACAAGCTTGAGTTCAAATCCCAGTCTAACCTTGCTGGGTGACTTTGAGCATCTAAAAGTCTTTCGTGATCTATTGTTATGCTCTCCATGAAATGGGGAAGATGCATCATACCTTAGGCTTTCAATAAATGTCCTATCCACACATGCATATGCACATGCACACACACATGGTGCACACACTGCACATACCAGCACATATACATGACACATACGGTGTACACAGCTGCATATACCAGCACTTGTACACACACATATGAAATCTTTCTGCTCTGCTTCAGCATCTCTTGAAACATCTATCTCCACTCTCACTAATATCTCAGCCTGTTGTCTTCAAACACTAGAGTATTTGTAGGCTCAGGAGATATTTGCAGACTCACAGTCCAATAGAGAACACAGAAAAGCAAAAGAGAGAGGGAGAGAGGAGAGAGAGAGAGAGAGAGAGAGAGAGAGAGAGAGAGAGAGAGAGAGAGAGAAGAAGAAGAAGGAGGAGGAGGAGGAGGAGGAGGACAAAAAAGGAAAGAGAAAAAGCAGAGAGAGGACAGAGGAGAGGAGAGAAAAAGAGAGAAAATAAAATAATACTGTTCTATTAAACTGAAGTACAAGACGTAGTTTGCAGTGTAGAGGACCCCAACACAGAGTGAATCAGAGCATCTTAACAATGGGGTGGAACTGAGGTAGAACTGGACAACTGGGACAAGACAATAGGCTTCATTCCTTTTGGTTTAAAGAGGTAGTATCCACATAAACTGCTATGTCTATGGCTGGATGCTGCCTAAGTCCAAGGTTGATTCATGGCCTGGTATGAAGAATTACTCTCTTCATTGCAGGATTGGTCAAGGTGATTTTATCTATCATCTATCTATCTGTCTATCTATCTATCTATCTATCTATCTATATCTATCTATCTATCTTTTAATGAAAATTGCATTGAATCTGTACAATAATTTTGGGAGTATGGCCATTTTCACAATGTTGGCTCTTCCTATCCATGAGCAGGGAATGTTTTCCCAATTTTCTGAAGTCCTCTTTGATCTCCTTTTTCAGAGTACTGTAGTTTTCATTGAATAGATCTTTTACTTCTTTTGTTGTACTGATTCCTAAATATTTCCATTTCTTGGATGCTATTGTGAAAGGTATGGTTTCCTTAATTTCTCTCTCAGACTGTTTGTTGTTTGTGTATAGGAATGCTATTGATCTTTGGGTGTTGACTTTGTATCCAGCTACACTGCTGAATTTGTCAATTAATTCAAGAAGTGTTCTTGTGGAGTTCTTGGCATCTTCTATGTAAAGTATCATGTCATCTGTGAATAGTGATAGTTTTACTTCTTCCTTTCCTATCCTTATTCCTTTTCTCTCACTTGTCTAATTGCTCTAGCTAATGCTTCCAGAACTAGGTTGAACAGGAGTGGTGACAGCAGACATCTTTGTCTTGTGCCTGATTTTAAAGTAAAAGCTTCCAGTTTTTGTACATTTAGTATGATGTTGGGTGTTGGTTTGTCATAGATGGCTTTTATCAGGTTGAGGTAAAGACCATCTGTTCCTATTTTCTGTAAAGTTTTTATCAAATGTATGTTGGATTTTGTCAAAAGCTTTTTCTGCTTCTATTGAGATGATCATATGGTTTTTCTCTTTGGCTCTATTGATATGGTGTATAAAATTAATTGATTTGCAAATATTGGACCATCCCTGTATTCCTGGCATGAATCCAACTTGGTCATGGTGTATGAATTTTTTTGATGATTTGTTGCAATTTTTTGCTAGTATTTTAAGTATCTTGGCATCTATATCCATTAGGGAGATTGATCTGTAGTTCTCTTTGTTGGTTGGATCTTTCTCTGGTTTTCGTATCAGTATAATACTTGCCTTCAGAAATGAGTTAGCGAGAATTAGTTCATTTTCAATTTCATTGAAGAGTTTGAGGAGTGTTAGTATTGAGTTTTCTCTGAATTTCTTTCAAAATTCTGCTGTGAATCCTTCAGGGCCTGGGTTTTTTTGTTGTTGTTCGTAAGTTTTAATCATATTTTCAATCTCATTGATTGATACTGGGTTGTTCAGGATTTTTATATCTTCTTGGCTCAACCTTGATAATTCATACATATGCAGCAATCTGTCTATTTCTTCTGAGTTTTCTATCCTATGGGAATAAATATTTCCAAAATAGGTATAAATGATCTTCTGAATTTCTGTAGAATCTGTAGTAATTTCTTCCTTTTCATTCCTTCTTGCATCAATTTGAATTCTTTCTTTTTTTGAAAAGATTGGCTAAGGGTTTATCAATTTTATTTATTCTTTCAAAGAACAAACTCTTATTTATTTTTGTAGGGTTTTCTTCATCTCAGTTGCATCAATTTCAATCCTAATCTTTATAGTCTCCTCCCTTCTTTGGGCTTTGGGCTTGACTTGTTCCTCTTTTTCTAAAAGTTTGAGGTGCAGCATTAGGCTAGTTGTTTGTTCTCTTTCTGTTTCCTTTTGTGTGAGTTCACTGCTATGAATTTTCCTCTGAGGACTACTTTCATTGCATCCCACAGATTCTGGTAAGTTGTATCTGCATTTTCATTTGTTTTTAGGTATTTTTTAATTTCTTCTTTAATTTTTTCTGTGACCCGTTTGTTGTTCAGGAGGTTGTTGTTTAATTTACAAGAGTTTATGGAGTTTTTGGAGTTTCTTTTGTCATTAATTTCCAATTTCATTGCACTGTGATCAGATAATATGCATGAGATAATTTCAATTCTTTTGTGTTTAGGTAGGTATGCTGTATGGGCTATAATATGATCTATTTTAGAGAAAGTCCCATGTGCAGCTGAGAAAAATGTGTATTCTGATGTTGTGGGGTGGAACACTGTATACATCTAGTAAGTCCATTTGTTTGCAGGTTTGGTTCAGATCTGTTATTTCTTTACTGATTTTTTTTGTCCAGTTCACCTATCTCTTTGTGACAAAGGAGTGTTGAGGTCCCCTGTTACAATAGTGTTATTAATCATATGGTTTCTCATGTCTGTTAAGACTTGTTTTACGTAGTTTGGTGTTCCAAAATTTGGTGCATGCATGTTTATGATTGTTATCTCATCCTTTTGAAGTTTTCTCCTAAAAGTATTTAATGACCTTCTTTATCTCTTTCCATTGTTCTCGGTTTGCAATTTACACTGTCTGCAAATATAATAGCTACTCCTGCCATTTTCTAAGCTCCTGCTGCATGGAGGATTGTTTTCCATCCTTTGACTTTCAGTCTATGAATCTTCTTTTGAGTAAAATGTGTTTTCTGTATACAGCATATTGTTGGATTTTGTTTCTTAACCCCTTCTGCCAGTGTGTTTCTCTTGACTGGTGAACGGAGGATATTTACATTTATGATGATAATGGATATGTGCTGGCTTATCATTGTTGTGTTATTTATTTAATGTTTGTTTCTTACTTTTTGTCCCTTTTTACTTGCTTGCTCTTCTTCAGGGTTCCTTCCTATATTGTTCTTTATAGCTTTTATCAAGATGGCTCCTGTGGCTTTGACATAGGAGAACTTGGTGAACACATACCTGAAATTGCTGAAATGATTGCAATGGAAGTAAAGAGACAACTCCATCAGGCCATGGAAGAGATCAGATCAGACATAATCTCTCAGGCAAAAAATGAAATGATAATAATAATGAAAGAAATGCTCCACACATCTAGAGAAGAAACTTGTTCTTGAAATTGCATTTATTTTCTTCTCTATCTAGAATGTCTTTTAGTACTTTTTATAAGGATAGTTTGGCATTCATGAAGTTCTTCAGTTGCTCTTTGTCATGGAAATACTTTATTTCTCCATTAAACTTGAAGGATAGTTTGGCAGGATACATTAATTTTGGTTGGAAGCTGTTTTGTCTTAGGACCTGTAATACTTTTTTCCAAGCTTTCCTTGACTTGATGATTTGTGTTGAGAAGTCTGCCATGATTCTGATGGGCTTTCCTATAGGGGTGATCTGTTTCTTTTATCTAGCAGCTTTTAATAGTCTGTTCTTTTGCTGGAGATCTGGGATCTTGATTATTATATGTCTGGGTATAGTTTTATTATAGTTATTACTAGTAGGAGTTCTATATGCCTCATTTACTGTATCTGAGATTCTGTTTCCATGCTTGGGAAATTTTCCGCTACTATTTAGGCAAATTATTTTATGTCATTTGTGTCACTTCCTGCTGTTTCATTGACTCCTATTAGTCTGACATTATTTCTCTTTGCCTTGTCATGCAGTTGTTGAATTGATTTTCCCTGGATCTGTGTTGATTTTAAGAGATTCTTCCTTTCACGATTGCTAGCTGCCATGCTGTCTTCAAGATATGAAATTCTATCTTCAGCTTCATTCAAGTGGTTTTGCAAGCTTTCAGTGGAAGTTTTGATATCCTGAAAATCTCTTTGAGTCTGTTACATGAGTTTTAATTCATGCCTGTATTGCTCCTGCAACGTTTCCATCCATTGCTTATGTTCATCTATTTTTTTATCTGTTGCTTCTCCAGATGTGCAGAGCATTTCTTTTATTATTATTGTCATTTGCTTTTTTGCCTGAGAGATTATGTCTGACCTGATCTCTTCTATGGCCTGATGAAGTTGTTTCTTTACTTCCACTGCAATCATTTCAGCAATTTCAGGTGTGTGTTTACCAAGTTCTCCTATATCATTGTCTCCTGGACTTGTTCTTAGTGGGTTGGAGTTCTGAGATTGTGTTTTAGTCCTTCACCTTGTCATGTTTGATGCTGGAGGCAGAATGCTTAGTCTCCCTCTTTAGCAAAGATCACTAGTGTCCCTAGTTTTTCTGCTGGTCAGGCCTGCCCCTCAGTGTCCACTGAGATGTGCTCCTTAGTCTGGAGTCTTCTGGTAGGTAATGAAGTGTACCTAGTTCTCCCAGGTCTCAGACATGAACTGTGATGTCAGTTGATGACAGACTGTCTGATCCAGTGACCCCTCATAGTTCAGGTCATGTGCATGACCCAGAATCCAGTTGCACTTGTGGCACAACCTCAGACCAGTGGTCCTGTGACCCATGCCGTTCAGGGTACAGGCAAAACACAGACACGAACTACAGGGTCAGCAGATGGTGGATCACCTGATTTTGCATCTCCTGTCAGTTCAGGATATGCACAGGAGCCAGGCATGGGCCGCACCAACAGCAATCACCCAGTGCTTGTGTCTTTGACCTCCGGGAGGTCAGGGCACAAGTGAAGCCCTAACACATGAACTTTTAAGGAACACCTTGGAACTTTTAAAGAACATATCTTTTACCTTTAAAGAATAGTGCATTCTCAGATTTCTATTAGAACAGAACTCTAGATGTTAGGTCTACTTATTGGATAGAGAGGAAATCCTCAGAGAAAGTAAGATAAAGTATCATCAAAACAGCCTCCAGTTAAACATTGTGTGTGATGCATTGAAGTGCTTTGAGTAAGGGCATGGGCCAGTGTCTCCTTAGATGACTTTAAGCTTTAAAAACACTTCTCATAATTGAAAAAAGATAGAAGCAGAAGGACCACTGAGAATATACCTCTAAGGTCTTTCATTCAGTTAGGGAAAAGAAAGCCAGTAAACAGTATTTTGAGAGTAATTGCAAAATTGCAGAGTTAATTCATTTTCCCTTCTTGTGCTCTCCACTTTGTCCCTTTTATTCCTCTTTGTCATATGAAAACCAAAATTCTAACTCCCAGATGTTTTGTCAAGCTATTCCATCTCTGATTTTCTCTCTTGAGAAAGCTTGTTTATTTTCTCTTTGCCAGGAAATCTATAATCTGAAGAATAGCCTCTTACTTGCCAATGTAATATCTGCTGTCTTAGCATTCTTCATGTTAAACTTACAGTTCTAAGAAAATTATTGAATCTCAGGCATCAAAGGGGCATTAAAAGTTTACCAAGCCCAATTTTTCATCTAGGGGTTGACTTTTGTCTGAACTGTGCTTGACAGACTATCTGATTATACTTGAACAATGCAGTGATAAGAAACACAGTTCTATACAAGGCTTCTTGTTCCTCCACAAAGAAGCTATTTATTACTTGAGATCTCTGCCGCCTGATTCCCATTGAAAATGTCTGCTGTTAAAACCATCTTAAGGTCCTTTAAATAAGTGATGTAACACTATGCACTCCAAAGCTTGTGCAAAATCATAGATCAATACCATAGATTGATCATCCTCAGTTCTTATGACTATATTTACATGACAAATTTAGACCATTCTTGGGCCCCCCCAGTGGGGCCATCTGTCCAAAATAAGCCTCAGTTAAATGCAATAATGCAGATATGTTCTATAATCAATAACAGAACATACTTGCTAGCTCCTTTATCATTTTTCATTTTCAAAGGGAATATTTTTAATATTTAATCTGCATAAAATTGAATCCATGTATCTGCAGTGAATGTTTGTGTTCTCAGCATCCATTCCCATGCTGTGTGGCAACAGACCCAAATGGTGTTTGGACATTCCCACAGCTCTCTTGACACATGGTTGCAACAAGTTGGAGGCGGACATGGGGCAGGCTTACGACAGGTAGCAGGTCATAGCTCACACCACAACAGAGGACACCACTAGGTCAGCCCAATCTAAATGAACTGCATCACTGTAGTATTGCATCCTTCACATGGGCATTTTTATACTAGGTTGGAAGTGTTATGGTTTATGTATACATGTACCCTCAAAGCCTCATGTGCTCATAGATGGGGCTTTGGGAGGTAACTGGACCATGAGTGTGTGATACTGGATCATAGACGTATGATACTGGATTAGTCCACTGGTGGTTTATAGCTGGGTGTGATTTGGGGTGAAGACTGGTGGTAAGAATTGGTTACTGTGAACATGGTCTGGAAGGATATTATGTATCTCTCCTCCTCCCTTAATCCTCTGCTGCTTGTCTGCTATGCCATGAACTGTTTCTTCTCTGCCACTTTTCCCTGCCTTGGAATCAGGCAGCTACGAACTGAAACCTCTACAAACTGGACCAAAGCAAACCTTTCCTCTGAGTATTTTATCCTAGCAACTAGAAAGAAACTAAAACCAATCTAGAAAAAGGGAGCATAAGAAAAGAGTGAGCCATCTGTTGACTCAGAAATTCTCCTGGAAAGTGGAGTTAGCAAAAGGAAAGTTGAGGCAGGACACAGGGAGAGACCACAGCCTAATGACGTTTAAGCACCTACACTAGCATATTTAAATCAAAGCGGTCACAGGGTGCATAGACAATGTTTGACTCTTTTGAAGTCAAGACAGTTTCAAACAGGTTTTTGTTCTTTGAGACTGAAAGAATCCAAATTAATAAGAGATTACATTAAAGACCTTTGGAAGTGATATTAAATACTATTTGTGTTGGGTCTGATGCAAGTTTGTAAAAAATATCTCAGGTCTTTTCCTTGTCAGTAGAAGGAATACTTGTATGTCCATTATCAAAGATAATTCACTTGGCTTCTCCAAAGAGACTCTCAAGAAAATGTCTAAGCCATAAACATAGGAAGAATATAAACTGGTGCTGCCATTCCTTTGTTGATGGGTCCAATGTATAAGATTTGAAGGTAACATTAGTCTGACTCTCAAGACCGAGAAATAAAATCATTGTGCCTTTGGAAGGCACAATGCTCCAGAATCTGCCATGTAACATATTCTTAGGAAATGTGGGTTGAATAAACAGATGGGGTGACTGAATAATCTCACCCATAATTTTTATGTCATTCTTAAATGATGATTCCTCCAGCAACCATGTGCCTAACCTTAGGGAGGGGCAGCATCCTGGCAAAAAGACCGCTGAAAATACCAAGCCCTCATTACCCGTGATATGTAAAACAACACCTACAATGCATCTATTTTCCCAAAGCCCACTCTGACTTCTCCACACAAACACTCAAAATCATAAAAGATTTTGATAAGCAAAGGAACTCCTGAAGAAGGCAAAGCTATCCCCATGAGGGTCTGCAGCTAAAATCCTCTCCCAAAGAACGCTGTCAATCTGTTCTTTCAAAGCTCTAACCTAGTGTGAGGCAGAGCACTGGCCCCTTGCAAATTACACCAACTTGCTCTGACTTAGAGGACTTAGTACATTTTTACAAATGGAAATAATAAACCCAGAGGAAATATTATGAAAATGAATCTGTAAACAGTGAAATTGAATGTAAACAGGAACAACTCATAGTTTAGACTAATGAAGAATAAATTATGCTAGAATGCAGAATAGGATTTGTTCTTCAGAATGACTGTTTAAAAAGTGTCTGTGAAAGAGCCATGTGACTAAACTGAGAAGATACAATTAGATGAGCCACAGCAAAACTTAGCTCTATTGGTCTATGCATACAGGTGAACCAGTTGAGCTGGCAAATAATGGAACTATCACTTCTTTGCAGGAGCTACTTTTCTTGCTTAAAGTCTTTCTCATGTTATTCTTCCTCCATTCTTTTCTGCACAAAATAATATAGGTTTGCTAATGCCTTGGGATATAGTTTATCTAGATTTGCTGATCTACATCCTATCACTTTTCACTCAAAGATATTGCTGGTAGCAGTATCTGATTTTTCTAACTAGGGCTTTATTACTTACTCAGTATCACAGTGTCATTTATCCCTTTATTCCTACTTAAGCTGCAGATTCAATTCAATGGCACCATCAATTGGCCCAGTTATTGACATTATCTGAGAATACATTGTCTTCTGAATCTTTGCTGACCAATTTGTTAACTTTAAACTCTGTTCTGAAGGCGTCACATTGCTTATATATTACCACTCTGTGTAAACTAAGATGAAAGCATTCCTACCCCATATTCCACTTGCCCAGTCTTTCAACTTTCAAAGAAAATCTGTCTCTATATATATTGGTTACTTAGGTATAGAGTTCTATATTGAGCCAACACCACACCACACGAAGTGTCATTTATGTTACCTTCATATTAGTGCTGACCCACTTGCTCCAACCCATCCTGACACATACTTACTTTTGTTATTGTCCCTATTTCTAGTCCTTCCATTCCCTTAACTCAGTAGTAATCAGTCTTCTTTTCTCTATGATTCTCATCTCTTGATTTTCATGTTTATGGATAAAGCATGGGAAGAATATTGCAAAATGACTTCTAAGGGTAGGTTATAAAAATTGTTCTGGGCTCCACCATCAAGGGAGTGTTGGTGAGCCACCATGAGCTGCATGGGAAGGGAGAGACCCCACATACCATCCCTCTTCCATCTAGGAAGACTTGGTGAGCCATAAGGGAGGGGAGAGACCCTGTCCACTTCCCCTATGCCATGAAGGGAGACATGGTGAACTGTGCTAAGCCTTGAGGGAGGAGAGAGACCCTGCCCACCACCTCTCCACAATCACAAGAGCCTCCTCTGGAGGAACCCAGGTCCCTGGTCAATCTTCTACACCACAGGATCAGCAAGCAGCATGGGAAGAGCCTGGGACATCGCAACTGGCTTGTCCACAGGAAACCAGGGTAAAGCCACTCAAATAAGGGGAAACATTTAGTGTACAAACTCCTAATTTAGGATTAGTTCAGTTATATAACTATAGACTCTTATGGTCTAAAGTACAAAATTAATAGTTACCATAGTTTGCCAATTTCTAAGTTTGCTTGATGCTATCATTATTGCTAATTGTACTACTGTAGCTATGATGTCACATCTGTTGTATTCAGTTGTTCTCTCTTGTGTAACAATATTGGGAAACTCTGGGTTAGCTCACCATACCCTACACCAAAAGACTAGGGACAGAGCCAAACAGAAACCAACATTCCAATCTCAATTAATTGGGAAGGTATGATCTTGTGACAGACACAAATCAAGAATCTTCTACACACAGAAGATATCCCTGAAGAGCAGACTTTTCCAAAAGAGGCCATGATACTAGTGATATAGCTACCTACCACCAAAACTCACAAGGATCATCACATAAAACAAAATAAAAAAATTTGTGAAATAGAAAATGTCCAAATGAAGGAGCAAAGTACAATCTCAGACCTCCAAGCCACGCATAGCAAATCCAGAAGAGATGGATATAGAAGAAATTGGAAGTCACACACCTGAAATTTATGAAATGATAACAACTGAAGCAAAGAAACAATGCCATCAGGCTATAGATGAAATAAGATCAGAAATAATGTCTCAGGTATAAAAAGAAATGACAACCATAGTGAAGAAATTGCTCAATAAACCTAAAGGAGATATAGATAAAAATATACAGAGGCACAGGGAAATGATAGAAACCTTGCAGGAACAATGTAGGAAAGAATTAAAATGCATGAAAGAGATTCAAAGACATATCCAGGAAATTAAAATTTCCATTGAAAGCTGGCAAAACCACTTGAACAAAACTGAAGACAGACATTCAGACCTTGGATTCAGCATTGCAGTAAGTGATCACAAAAGGAAAGATCTCATAAAAATAACAAGGAACCAGGAAATAAAAATTCAACAGCTGCAAGATGGTGCAAAGAAAAATAATATAAGACTGACAGCCATCAATGAAAAAGTAGGAGTCAACACAAATGTCATAAAATGCCATTTGCAGAAGTAATAGAAGAAAATTTACCAAGCATGAGAAAAGAATCTGATATACAAAGAAGTGAGGTATATAGAACTCCAATTAGTCATAGCCGAAATAAATCTATACTCAGATATATAAGAATCAAAATCTCAGAAATTCAGCACAAAAACAGACTATTAAAAGCTGTTAGAGCAAAGAAACAGATTGCCTATAAAGGGAAGCCCATCAGAATCACAGCAAACTTCTAAACACAAATCATCAAGTCAAGAAGATTTTGGAATGAAGAATTTCAAGACCTGAAATAAAACAACTTCCAAGCCAGACTGATATACCCTGCAAAACTATCTTTCAAAATTAATGGACAAATGAGATAATTCCATGACTAGAACAAATGAAGAAATTCATGACCAACAAACCAACCCTATAAAGAGTACTAAAAGATATAGCAGACAGAGATAAAAATGACCACAATTTCAAGAACAAAAATAGAGGGAAACCAAGGAGGGCAAGCAATTAAACAGGAAGGAAAAGTAGGGAACCAACAGCAGAAAAATAACATGACAAATACGGTAATGCATATCAGTTATAACCATCAATGTAAATGCCTCAATTCCCCCCAATCAAAAGGAACAGACTGGCAGAATGGATCAAGAAACAAAATGCAACAATATGCCGTATACAAAAAACACATTTAACTCAAAAAGAAATTCATAGACTGAAAGTAAAAGAGTGAAAAACAATACTCTATGCAACAGAAACCCAGTAGAAAACAGGGACAGCTACTTTGTTTGCAGACAATGCAAACTTCAAACCAAGGATACTTGTTAGGGGAAAACATCAAGAGGAAGAGACAATGTCATAAATATATATGCACCAAATATGGGAGCACACAACTATATAAAACAAATATTAATAGCCATGAAAGAGCAAATAAGTAATAACAATTGAAACAGGAGACTTTAAGAACACATTGTCACAAAGAGATAGTGCAACTAGACAAAAAAATCAGCAAAGAGATAATAGAACTGAACCAAAATTGTGAACAAAAGAACATAGTATACCTTTACAGGGAATTCCACCCAACAACATCAGAATATATTCTTCTCAGCTGCACATGGGATGTTCCCTAAATGGATCATTCAATAGCCCATAGAATATGCTTAAGTAAATTCAAAGAAATTGAAATTATCCCATGCATATTATCTGACCATAGTGCAATGAAATAGGAAATTATTGACAAAGAAACTTCAAAAATTCCATAAACACAAGGAAATTAAATAACACTCTCCTGAACAGCCAATGGGTCACAAATAAAATCAAAGAAGAAATTTAAAAATATCTAAAATCAAATGAAAATGCAAATACAATTTACTGCAAGCTGTGGGATGAAATGAAAACCACCCTCAGAGGGAAATTTATAGCTGTGAATTCTCACATGAGGGGAAAACAACATGAACACAAATAACTTAATGCTACTCCTCAGTCTTCTAGAAAAAGAAGAGTAAGTCAAGCACAAAGCTCAAAGAAAGGAAGAAATTGTAAAGAGCAGAAATTAATGGAATTAAGACTAAGAAAACAATACAGAGAATCAATGATTCTAAGATTTGGTTCTTTGAAAGAATAAACAAAATTGAAAACCCTCTACCTAACATCATCAGAAAAACACAAAGAAAAAACTCAAATTCATAAGGAATGAGAAGGGTGAAACCACAACAGATTCTGTGGAAATTCAGAAGATCATCAATACCTACTTCAAAAATCTTTACTCACATCAGATGGAAAACACAGAAGAAATGGACAGATTCCATAGAAACATGAATTACTAAAGCTCAGTCGAGAAATTGTAAAAATTCTGAGTAACCTAATATCAGTCAATGAAACTGAAAACAAAATTAACACCTTATCAACGAAGAAAAGCCCATGTCCTGATGGATTCACAGCTAAATTGTATAAGAAATTTAGAGATTTATGACCAATACTCCTCAAACTCTTTAATGAATTGAAAGGGAAGAAATTCTCCTGAACTTTTCCTGGAGGCAAGCATTACTATGATACCAAAACCAGAGCAAGACCCAAACAAAAAAAGAAAACTACATGTCAATCTCCCTAATGAACATTAATACAAAAATCTTCAGTAAAATTGTAAGAAATTGAATACATCAAGTCATCAAGAAGACTTTGAGCCATGACCAAGTGAGATTCATTCAAGAAATGCAAGGATGATACAAAATACACAAATCAAAAAATGTAATACACCATATCAACAGAGCCAAAGACAAAAATCATATGGTCATTGCAATAGACTCAGGAAAAGCTTTCGATAAAGTTCAACACTTATTCATGATTAAAAAAAAAACCTACAGAAAATTGGTATAGACGGTCTTTACCTCAGTCTGATAAAGGCAATGTACGACTAACGAACAACCAACATCATATTATATGGACAAAGACTGAAAGCTTTTACTCTAAAATAAGGAACAAGACAGGGATGTCCACTATCACACTCCTATTCAATCTAGCTCTGGAAGCATTACCAGAGAAATTAGACAAAAGAGAGAAAAGAAAGGAATAAGGGTAGGAAGAGAAGTGAAATTATCATTATTCACTGATGACATGTTACTCTATATAGAAGACTCCAAAAACTCCACCAAAAGACTTCTAGATTTAGTAACCAATTCAGTAGCAGGCCTGAATACAAAGTCAGCACTCAAAAATCAATAGCATTGCTGTACATAAAAAACAAACTTACTGAGAGAGAAATTAGGGAAACCATGTGCTTTACAATAGCATCCAAAAAAATGATATACTTGTAAATAAACAAAGGAAGCAAAAGATCTATACATTTAAAATTACAGAACTCTGAAAAAAGAGATCAAAGAGGATTTCAGAAATTGGAAAGATATTCCTTGCTCATGGTTAGGAAGAACTAATATTGTGAAAATGGTCATACTCCCCAAATTGTTGTACAGATCCAATGCAACTCCAATTAAAATACCATCAGAATACCTCACAGATTTAGAGAAAACATTCCTAAAATTTATCTGGAACCAGAAGAGACCCAGAATACAAAAAGCAATTCCAGGTAACAAGGCCAAAGCAAGAAACATCACAATCCCTGACTTGAAATTATATAACAAAGCTACTGTGATAAAATCAGCATGGCACTGGGAAAAAATAGACCTTAGGATCAGTAGAACAGATTAGAAGATGCAGACACAGCTCCAAACACACTGAGCCACCTTAACTTTGACAAAGGGGCCAAACGTTGTGGAAGAAAGAGTCTTTTTAGTAAGTGATGCTAGATAAACTGGCTTTCCACATGCTGAAGCCTAAAGACCCATGTCTATCACCATGCACCAAACTAAAGTCAAAATGGCCTAAAGATCTAAATATTAAAACAGAAACACAAAATCTACTGGAAGAGAAAGTTGTTAGAAATCTTGAAGACATAGATGTAGGCAGAGATTTCTTGAACAAACATCAAACTGCATGGGGAAATGCTTCAGAGTCAACAACTGGGATCTCATCTTATTAAAAAGCTTTTACATATCAAAGAAATTACCAACAAAATGAAAAGAAAATCCACAAACTGGGAAAAATTTGGCCAACTGTTCCTCAGACAAAGGATTTCTATCTAGAAAATTTAAATTTAAAAAAATCAGACTCCCCAAATTCAAAGATCCAATCCAAAAATGGGTATCTGAGATGCATATACATTGACAAATAAATACATGAAATAATGTTCAACACCATTGGTCATCCAAGGAATTTAAATTAAAACAACATTGAGATTTCATCTCACCCCAGAAAGAATGGCCGTCATCAAACAAAATCAACCATTAACCAATGCTGATGGAGCTGTGAGGAAAAAGTAAATTTACTCCACTGTTAGTGGAAATATATACTGTACAACCACTGTGGAAATCATTGCGGAGATCCCTCAGAAAACTAGGATTATAGGTCCCTTTTGACCCAGCTATTCCCCTTCTGGGAATCTTTCTATAAGTATTAAAAACATCATTCCACAGTGATATATGTGCACTCATATTCATAGTAGCACAATTTGTCATAACTAAGTCTTGAAAAATCCCAAATGCCCTTCAACTGAGGAATGGAAAAAAGAAGATGTGGTATTTTTTGTACAATGAAGTATTATGCAGCTATAAAGATAAACTCGAGGCTTTTATAAGTAAATGGATGTAACTAGAGACCATATTCATAAATGAAATAAATCAGACTTGCATGTGTAAATGTTACGTTATATCCCTAAGCTAAAAGATTAAATAAGATGCAAAAGGTACAATAGATATTGTAAAAGGTAAAGAAACTATGGAAAAGGAAAGAACAACTGGGATGGGGAAAGCCAAGAAGTAGGAAGGAATATATGTGATAGCTAAGATAATTGTACTACTGATTTCTATTAGTTCATTGAAAGGAATAGTTAGTGTTTATATTGTTTAATCAATCTTACCTGTATCTTTTCATCTGAGCAACTACCTTGAAGATAATAATATGTGATATAATAACCATTGTTAACTTCCTTTTATCTTATTTTGAAATTCTATATCATTTTTATTTTTTATTATCTTTAAAATAAAAAAATGGATGTGGCTTTTCCTCATCCTCTCTTGGATCACTTGATCTTGCAGATGCTGGTTGTCATGTCATGAGCACACTCAAATGGTCCTATGGAAAGATCCAAATGGCAAAGGCTTGAAGTACCCTGCCCTCAAAGCCACCCAAGATTTCTCAAGCATTAATTGTATGGCAGTGAACCATCCTGGAAGTGAGTCCTCTAGTTCTCACCAAACTTTAAAATGTCTACAGTCCTGGGTAAAATTTTTAGTACAATTTCAAGAATGATCCTGAGCCGGAAACACTCAGCCAAGCTGCTCCTAGATTCTTGACACATAAAACCATGTGAGAGAATTCACCTCTGTTTTAAATCACTAAATTTGAGTAGCTACATAGTAACAGGTAACAAATGTGTGGGAACACTTAAAGTTGTACTTAACTATTTTTAATTTTCCCTTTCATACTCAAACTAAGATTGAAAACAAACAAATGACACAGATGATTGGTTTATTTAGTAATAAATATTGTAAGATTAATAAGGGTCCAGTGTAATTATTTAAATGAGTTGCATTATATATATACATAAATACTTAACAATGAATTAAGGTAGATAAAATTGGACTTAAAAGTTTATATGAAAATCAAATGAGCTCTTATATGTAAAGGGCTTATTGATGACTGCTACATAGTTGGCACTCAATAATTCCTAGTAATTGTAAGAATTGTTAATTATCATTTTTCAGAAGTATTATACTTTGATAATTAAGTAACTTGAATAAGTTCTTAGTAGGTGTGTAGGAGAGCAAGACTATTTAATCCACTATTATGTTCTTAATCAATTGATGACAATTATATGGGCTACTATTAAGCCAAGCTCCACATTTGGGAAAATAATGAACATGCTTTCTCCTCAAGATCTTAGTGTGTAATGAGGGTATTTAAATCCTACAAATGCACCCAATTCTAAGAAGTACTGAGATGGGAAACCATACAGACTGGAGTGAGGACTCCAAGAAGAATGTGTCAATTCAGCTGCTTTGGCTTAGTCTTACCTTCATTCATTTCTTACCTAGGCTCATGGGACCTCATCTTCCTCATCTGATCCCCAGAGATCTCCTCCCAGCCACACCAACCTTCAGCAACTCTCATCTGACTCTCCAGTATCTTGACATCTCACAAACTAAAATGTTTGCTCTCATTTTCAAAAGTCAGCATGTGACATAAGAAAGGATGGTTTCCAAGGAGCTGAGTCTGGAATGATGGGACTTTGGGTCAAACCTGTTAGATTTCCATACCATTGGTGGCTTGTACCTTTCCTGGATCATTGCAGCTTAGCCTCTGTCTTGGTCTCAGCTTTGGCTTAAAAAGGGAAGAGGTGAGCCCTTGAGTAGCAGGGAAATGGTAGATAGGTAACTTTCACCAATGCTTAAGGACTGGGGATGTGATGTCAATGAAACTCCCACCCTGGAGACGGTCTGTCCTTGCAAGTCTCCATCTTGCAGCTTAGCCAAATTTCCCTCTCCTGCTCTAAAAGGAAAGAATCAGTGCTTCTTCAAAGAAGGTGAGGCCCAGAAATGGAGAGTTTTGATTTATAATAGGTTATTGTTTTCAATACTGTAACACTATACACACAGTGTAGTGAATCAGAGTCTTCATGTCAACCAGGAGCTAACAATGACCTCCTGACCCATTGGTGGCCAATGACAATTGCAAATGAAAACATCCCTGAAACATCATTTCTCATTGTAAACTACCTTCTCCCAGCTCAAGTCCAACTGGTCGCTGGATTGAAACTAGTAAATGGATGTTGCAGCAACACAGACTGAAGCCTGCACTTCTCTCAGCTCTCCACCACTGTCCAAGCTGTAATTACAGACCTGTAACTGTGCCCTGGGCCGTAAAATGTGTCCAGATAGCAGGCCGGTGCCAGAATCCAGAGGACATCTAAAAGGACTGTGGTTAAAATGGGGAGAAAATCATCTCGCTCCTTGTAAACGCAACCAATTTGATCCAGGGGATACTGACAGTAAACATGGAACTGCATGAAGTCATTCTTATAGGCCCTTTAAGAGTATAATAACCAAGAGAAGGATTGCCTGGGACTTAGATGCAGTCATGGTTTATGGAAATGATCATTTTGGTTCATTCTCTCACCATTCTTGCCATCTCTCTTGCATTCTTTGCAGATAAATGATTTTGCTGTTTTTAGTCATAAGTAAATATATAAATATGTTCCTTCCTATCCTTCTGAAGAGAACCAGAATGAACTTGAAATCTTGCTATTTTTGCTGTTTTTATACCAATTAATGTGTTTTTATTGCAACCCATTTATACTTAATGATGCATCCAATAGCACTACAAATTGGAAGATGTAAATGATGTTACATTTTTTATAGGTTTCAGGTGCTTTTTTAACCTTGTAATATGTCATTGTGAAAAAAGGAAATTATCAGCCATGGTTCATTTTCTAGGTTAGAGAAGAACACTTTGCAACTTTCTTTCTTAATTGAAAGTTTGGTTCCTGCAGGTCCTACTTAATTCCTTAAAGCCCATTCAGACAGCCAGAGAGGCGTTTGAGCAAGTCATTACCACATGTGAATCCATTAACTTGGAAATTGATGAATCCATCATGTGAATGTTTTCAACCACTCTGAGGCAGACAACAAAATTCTAATGAAAACCCATTCTACACGGTAAGGGACAACACCCTTGACAAGCACATTCAATCAATTCCAAGGCCTCAGTTAACCTTCCTGGGAGCTGGTTTTGTTCTGCTACGTAGTTGAACAAGATTGAAGATTTGACTGGGTCAAATTAAGCAGGCTCTTACCTGTGCAAAGCAAAATTAGTCTGTGATGGTAGGTGGCTGGAGTAAGGAGCAAGCCTTCAATGTGGTAACCTAAAATGCTGCCTTCCTTAATCAACACAGAATAAAACATCGCCCCTCACACACACATACTCTTTCCCTCCCTTCTTTCCTCCTGCATCAGCAACTGATGAATTGGCACTTTCATACAAATTGTATTTTGTATGGTACATTGGAAAGAGTACTTGCAAATATTAACCACTTGAAGCTAACTTACAGGAAAGGTTTTATTATTCCAAATTATTATCTTCAATTGTATTGATGAGGGAACAGATTGAGAGAGAGAGCTTAAGAGACTTGCCCAAGGTCATAGCTAAAGGCTAAGTCTGAAACTTGAAGCTAATTTTTTAATGCATAAAAATCTTTTTTATTACATGCTATCATTTTCTTTCCATAAAAAAAGGACACAGCAGAAGTAAAAAATAACTTGCCTGGAATTACTCAATTATTAAGCATAAAGCTGACATTTAAACCTGAACTCTGTTAAGTCTGAAGAATGAATGCATGTGCAATATTGTTTCTGAAAATCATATCATAGATAAGAACTTATATAATCCCATGTAATGCTATTGAGGATGAATAGATTCATTTTCTAGTATGGGGGTTCTGAGGCCCTGAGTTTCAAATAGATCACTCTCTAGTGCTTGAGTGAATGCATATACCAGTTGTCTTAGGACTGTTCTGTCATTGCTGAGATAAAATACCCAACACCCAAAGTTACGAGAGGAAAAGTTTATTTAGCTCACAGTTTGTAGAGGTTTCAGTCCATAATCAGTTTTCCTCAAGGCATAGTGGCACATAGCACAGGGGCAAATATTCATTTGTTTGAAGACAGGAAAGGCAACAAAGGAGGGCTGGGGATATAGCTCAGTGGGATAAGCGCTTGCCTAGCAAGCGCAGGGTCCTGAGTTCGATCCCCAGTACCGCAAAAAAAAAAAAAAAAAAAAGAAAGGCAACAAAGGAGAGCAGGGAAAGTCCTCTTTCTGTCTCTTATATTGTATCCAATCTACCTGCCCTAGGGTGGGTGTAGCACTCACACCCTTAATGCCAGAACTGACCATGAAATAATTAAACTCTAGATTTAGCCACCTCTCAAAAGCCCACCCCTGTGACTGCATGAGCTTTTAGGGGAACATGTAGACACAAACCCTAACGCCAACAGTTGACAATATATTAATTGCTGCCAAATTTTATTTATTTTTTAACTATAGTGAATGATAATTAATAAAATCAAGAATTATAAAAAATATATAAATCAATTTAAAGTATATGACAAAATAGAAGTTTTTTCAAATGCTAACAATGCACCATATGCACGTTTTCTTTACCTCTTCTTTGTGTTTTTAAAAAACTGTTTAACAAGATTGAAGATGTGACTGCGTCAAATTAAGCAGGCTCAGTTTTCACAACTGATTTGGGCCACAGCATGCATGTTCATGCGATGCAGTGGTATAAAATATGTTTAAAATATGCATTATAGATCAGATGGATCCAACCCCATCTCATTATAAAGGGCAGCGTTAAAGTACAGAAGTACTGGTACAAGGGGTGGACTAGAAAGCCCATTATTACACCAAAACAGAAGTCTGAACTTGACAAAAATCAAATTACAGATCAGTACAGAAACTGAATATGTAATCAACTGTGTTAAACATGGAGTTGTGACTTTGAATAGAATATCTCAAGTGCATACCTAAATAAATATCTGATGGTTCGAAGGCTTTTATTAAAACGTACTTCTATTCTATGTGAGTGCATATGCACGTGTGTATATAGTCATATTGTGCAGAAGTATACTCCCTGTGAAAGTCTAATAAATTTGACAATAAAAGAAAGTATTCTCAGGAAAAACCATGAACTAAAAAAGAAAAACATAAGCTGAAAAATTAATAAAGTTAAGAACAGAAATAAAAGGTCTATTTCCTTCTACCTCTTGTAGAAAATGGGCAGAAAAGATGAAATTACTGGTGCTCAAGAATAAAGGTACAGAAAACTCATATCAATATCAGATATAAAAAGAGAACACCGATTAAGTATGTGGGCATATTTTTCAATTAAGGGATAGACAAAGATTTGGTAGTTCATAGCATACTGTGTTGAAGAGACAATGGTTAAACAGATTTATGCACTGCTACTAGGATGTAAATGAATGTAACTTTCAAGGCAAACATGTGGATGCTTCTTCATTTTTCAGTCATCCTCCTCTTATGCTTTCTTTGTTCTTCAGAACATTGCTTTGTGTCTTGTGGCTTAAATCTCTAGACTTCTTTGCTACTTGGCTTCCATGAATTGGAGATGCTGGAGAGGCATCTCACTCCTGGAAAATACATCTGATACACAAACAATTTAAGATTATCACATATTGACAGTGTTTATCTTTCATTTGAAGAGTGCTGGTCTCTGTGGATTGATTTTGAAGACTCTGAAGACAGATTTCAGCCCCTCCTCCTTGGGCAATTCAGCTTGCACCCCAAACCTTCCAAATCCATACATCTAAAGTCCCACTTCCTTTCAGACAACTTATTGGCTACCTACCAGTCACCTAAAATATACCTGTCTTCAGTGGCTTTTCAAAATGTTTTCCCAAGTCAGAAAGTATTCTTGCTGATGAAAGTGGTTGAAATACACTACTCTACAAAAGATTTTATATCCTATCTGAGCTCCTTCTGCTGTGATACTGAATCCCCATCCAGACTGTCATACTTTTCTGTGTTCATATGACTCTGAGGGGGTGACATTGACATTCCAGGAGGCCATCACATTGGGGCAGAAAGAAGCTTCCCTGAAGAGGTGGCTACAAAACTGGGTTCAGAAAGATGTCAAAATTTACCAAGAGCCAGAGGAAAAATGGATATTGAAGAAGGCAAACACGGGAAACCATGGGAAAGGAAATAAGAATATATTGAAGGATGAAAAAAATTTCTATGTGGTTACAGCTCAAATGGGGTTGTGGACAGAAAGATGCACTAAGAATGGAGAGCTGAGGTCCAGCTGTGCAAGACCTGGTAAAGCCTTGTGAAGAACATGAGCAAGTCCCCAAGTCTCTGCACTGATTGTGACTGCTACAGGATTCTCTGTACAAAGTGTCTCTCATTGGAAGTGTGAGACGTGGACCGTTATATGACTATCCTAGATATTCACAGGGCAAACCAGTACAAAGCTCTGAGAGGTCCGGCAACATAAGATTATCTTAGCTGTCTCAACTCTAGAATTCCGCATTTTTATTTTATGGATATCAAACCAGAAGGAACAAATTTTCAGAGCCTATTAGTGGAGTTAGACCCTCATTAGCAACATGATGCTAGAGGAAAAACCTTAAGGAAAATGTTCAGGATTTTAAAAAGTAAATATAATAGTTTTATCAAAACAGTAACAAGGGTAATGAGAACTCTGACATTAAAAAATGAACTTTTCAGTGAGTCTTTTATGAAACTAGAGGCACCCAAAAGAGGATTCATAGAACTTAGGAAAGTAAAAGGCAAGCTAGATTATACTAAAATACATCCCTTGTATGTTTCTCCACGAGGAGGGCTTGATACTTTATGTAATTATAGTTGTTATACAAAATCAAGCTTAAGATAACTACCTCATAACCCACTTACAGATTTCCATTTGAGGTGTTTCTTTCATTTCTTTTTTTTAATTTTCTTCCACTCTGGTCCAGTCTATGTTGTTAGAGAATTCGCAAGGTAGTAGCTACTGAGATTGGAGGAAAGGTCATTCCCTTTTTTCTTTCTCTTTTTTTTTCTTTCCTTCTTTCCTTCCTTTCTTCCTTCTTTACTTCATTTATTTCTTCCTTCCTTCCTTCCTTTTTCTTTTTAAGTTCTCCCCCTGCAAGTCCCTCCAGTACAGGCCACCTGTCCCTTCTTCTCTAGATTTAAAAGCAATCTACATCAGGTTGAAATGGATAAGAAGATAAATCAACACCCCTCTGCTGAACACAGAAACCTAAAAGGGAGAAAGAAATTGCCTATGCACTCAATATATCAAAGTAATTTATGTCAGAACCACTCTGCCTGCTTTCATACATATTCCGTTTTAAATAAAATCAATCCCTTCAAATCTGTAATAGCTTTCTTTGTAGGGCTCTTTGTTTAAAAAAAGAAGTCGATGAAATCTGGTTCCATTATATGTGAGTTTGGTTTATTACCTTACATAACCCCTCACTCTAATGGGGCATGGGGTTAAGAGAACATAATAAGCAGTTAATGATCACCCAGTAGCATTAGGCAGCTAGAACTCACAAGCAAGCATGGCAGGAAAGGGTTAATTGTGCTGCTTTGAGATCACAGGAAGTGAGGTGCCCTAGGCCTGGTAAAGTTGGAGCCATCTCTTTGAAATGGAGGAACTGGTGAGATCAGGAATGATTCCCATTACCCAGACAGCTTCATGAGGACTAATACACAGTCAGGCCTGCCCTGGTCTTCTGGAAGCACCTCACTGGGGAAGAAAGGGCAGCAGCCATTTTTTGAGAACTGAAAGTAGTAACAGGAAACACTTTTGTAGTAGTTGTTCTGTGCTTGGCATTGCTCTCTGCTCCTAATGATGCCCTCAAATTAATGCCATAATTGTCCTTATTCATGGAACTATGAGACTGAAATATGAAGAGTTTAAGTAATTATATAGGACCTTCATGCAGCAAGTAGACAGTGGACCTGATCTCCAGCCCAGACTATCCAGTTCTAGATTGCCATGCTTAATGATCTGACTCCTGTTTCTTTTCTAATCTGCCATTCTCCATATATGACTCCAGTTTTATTCCCCACAAGGACACTATGAGTGGCATATTACCACTTTTTATGAAGGCAACACTGGGGCTCAGAAAGTTGATGTGTCTGGCCCATGGCTGTCTCTCTGAGATTTTGAAGTGCTGACAAGAGACAGCCACCAAGATACAGCATCTCACACCCAAATATAATTACTTCTACTTACTCTGAAATATAGAGGGTGCTGTACTGTGTTTTGTTTTGATTTCTAATTTGATATATGTATAAGTTCTACAAAGAATTGACCACTGGGAAGCATTTTTCTGAGAAGAAAGAGAAGTTCTAAAGCCAGCTAGATATGAGTGTGAAGAAATCCCAGCTCTCAACAGAATCTCAGAGCTGATTAGCTCTGAGGTGGTTAAACTTTCCAGGCCTCCGTGGTATGCTGTAAAGTAGGAATAATCCTCGCTTGTGGAGTTGCAGGACTCAGTGACACAATGAATGTCAACTTTTATGCACATCACTGGGCATTCAGACATCCCTGGTCCTGTGGAAATTTCTTGGAAAGTAAAAAAAAAAAAAAAAAAAAAGTCATAGTTATTGAATATCAATAATCTTGATGCTCTTCTTGTCATCATCCAAACCTTCCCTCAAGCCGCCCTCCACTGCAGACTTTGTCAGAGAGAGAAAGAGTAAGGTAATGATGTGCTTTTGTGATACTGCACGAGAAAAAGAGACATATCTTGGATGCAGAGGGTATAGGTAACCTTACAGCTTAGGGTGGAAGGTTAGGCCTAACTGGAACTCCAAATCCATTCTTTTAGAGAAGCATTGTCATCCTTAGTACCTCAGTTATTTAACTGATGTATCACTCCTTGATTTGCTACATAGGACACATACCCTAGGTTCTAAGGGAGGAGGATAAGAATATTCATCTATAGACAAATTGGCCAGAAAGGTGCCACACAGACACATCTAGAGTCCTGGTGTCTCCACAGAATGAACTAAAATATAAGAAAAGATGGGTTGCCTGAGGGCTATGGAACCATAGATATATAGTCTCTGGGTTTGAGATCCTAATATTTATTTGTGAAATAAATATAGCCAGTATATACCTGGATTCAATAGCAGAAGATTACCCATAAGTAAATGCAAACATCAAAAATAGCTGTGAAGATTTATTTCCAACTAAGCTGAACAAAGATATATTAAAAATATTCATGTTCTGAGTATATTGTAAACCCTTGAGGCCTAAAGAATAAAAACTGATGATGTCTTCATAGTATGGTATTACTGTTTGGGAGAAGAGTATACTGAAATAGTTAAAAGCAAATATTAGAGCCAAATTCCATGGCTTCAAATCCATCTCTATTGCTTAGTGACTATCAAACATTATTTCAATTGCTGGACCCCACTGCAACTGTAAAGGGATGATAATAGGCTTGTAAAATAACAAGTGGGAAGTTCTCTGAAACATTAGGAAACTATATTAATAATAGATACTTTTGTCACTGCAATGAAAGCTGGAGAAAATCTTAAAAACTAACCAATCTAGGGATGGGGATGTAGCTCAGTGGCACAGTGCCTGCCTGGTAAGCTGGAGCCCCGAGTTCAAATCCCTGTACAAAAAAAAAGCCTTAACTAATCCAGTCCACTAATGTCACAGAAAAGGATGCTGAGGCCCAGAAAGTCAATGAGAAAGGTAAATTCCAACTGGACCAGCAACCAAAAGGTAAGATTTGAAGACTTAGGAAAAGATACAAAAAAAAATCTCTGATTTTACTCTGGAAAGCAATTCTTTTAGCAAGAGAGAAAAATTATTCACACAACAACATTTGATACTGCAGAGCTACTTGAGGGCATTGAGCTCCATGACACCATCCTAACATCCAGCCCAAGGAAGGGTGCTTGAGACTGAGTCCAGTCTTTGGCCAGTGATTCAGGCAAGCATGCTTAGTACTGAAATCCTGTGGAAACTTTGAACACTTAGTAAAGATGAGCTCCCCTGGGTCAGGCGATTCTGAGTGTATTTCTTCTACACATTAGGTGTGTTATGGTTGATACATTGTGTCAACTTGGAGAGTCTAGAGGTTTGGCTGAGTGATTCAGCAGGAAGCCAGGGTGCTTACTTTGGTACATCCTGAGCCTGTGGAAGAGGAGGGCGTGGAGATTGTGTGAGTGCTACATGCCCCCTGGGTGGGGTTAGCCTGTTTACAATGTAAGGGAAGGAGAGGGGCTGCTTACCTGCCATTCCTCCCTTTTGCTCTTGTGATTTTTGCTGTGCTCTGCTGCCCTGACAGTTTGCCCTCTGCCATGTGCCACTCTGCCTCAGAGATAGCCAAGTATGGACTGAAACCTCCACAAACTGTAAGCTAAATTTTCCTTTCCTTCCTTCATTTTGGGTGTTGGGTGTTTTGTCTCAGCAATGAGAGAAAAGTAACCAAGACAAGGTGACACATGAATTCCATGGGAAAAGATGTGGAATTTTCCACTTAAGACCCTCCCTGACTTTGGCTTATGTGTCTTTTCTTTTGATTGGTCCTGATTTTTACCCTTTTTAATTAATAATAAAATTGAAATCATATGTGTAGTACCTTCCTGAGTTCTGCAAGTCATGCTGGTGAATTACTGAACCTGAATAGTTGAGGGAAGACACATATTTATTGTCAAGTTGGCAGCAAGGTGATTGGCTTGAGGACCTTGGATCTTGCAGCTAGTGTCTAAAGGGAGAAATCTGTTCTTCACCTGTAAGGCGCAGGTAGTGCAGAAGTTCAACACAATAGCAAGGAGAGAGGTGGTGATGAAAGCAAAATGAAATCAAAGTGAATCAAAACTCAAAAAGTTTAACATTATCAATAATCAGAGATGCAAGTACATAGGAACTCTGATGCCTGGGAGCAGGAAGTGAATTTTGATATAACTGCTTTGGACAAAATAGTTAATTTTCACTTGAACCAAATTCTGAGACGAAGAGGGAGGAATGAAAAATAGGAAAAGTCCCATAGGTGGTAAGTACCAAAATATGAATCTACTTAGGTCTCTGAATTCGAAATCCAGTGTTGTTTCTGCAACAATCAATAGCTGTTCAAGGTAGATGGGATAGATACTTACAGTAAATCCTTCAGTATAAAAATAAAAGAAAGAAATTGCATTCATATCACATTTCTGTAAATTTAGTCTGAGTTCCGTCTGGTATCACCATCTTAGGCTTTTATACATTGTAATGACTCAAAAATGAAACATTTCTCATCCATGAGCTCATTCTATTATCACAAAACTCAAGAAAGTTTTAAGTATGAAAATATGAAAAGGTTCAAGCCATTTGAAAATGATCCTAAAAGTTGAACTTGGTCTAAACATATAAACAGAAATGTTATAAAGTTGGGACTTCCCTAGAACAAGTCTCAGAAGATGATAAGATGCAAGTCATGGAATGGCAGTGAGTCTCAATTTTCTAACCTGTCATGCAGGTATAAGTATGTGCCACCTTATCAAGAGTTGCAGAGGTGACCAATACTTAAATGCCAATTTCAAGACCCACCTCAATACCACATTTTTTGTTTGTTTGTTTGAGCATCCTTTCTACTATTTTCCATTCTTGTAGAAAGGATCTCAGCATCAAAGCTCTGTGCTATCTCACATAATTAAAAGACTGCAAAGCCCACAAAAGATCCTGTTATATTGAGGAGAATAGGTTCATCGAACTAGGCAAGCCTTGCGAGAGGAGTTTGCTGAAAAACAGATAGGGAACTGGGATGGTCAGAGGAAAAGAACCTGCAATATATGTTGGAAATGAATTCAAAGAGCAGGAGGTGCACTGAGACATTTGCCAGAAAGGGTAAAATGTAGAGGCATCTGAAGGCAAAAAAGGTGAAAGCCAAGGCATTGAAATGACCTTGAGCAGCCCAGTACTTTGCATTTTAAAGGACAAGTGCCAAGCAGTTCACTCTTCTTTAGAAAAATGTTTAAATGGTTCAGAATATTTATCTCCTGTTAATTACAACAAAGACCTAGGTTATAATTGTTTGAGTTTATGCTATACACAAATATATACACTTACTTTCATATGATACACATTTGTCTTTCATAAGAATGGCCCCATTTTATAGATACTCTCCCATAGCTTGTTTCTGTCTGCCATTTGGCAATGCAGCAGCTTTGCCCACCAACAGCCACTGATTTGCCTCATTCATTTAACAGCTGTAGAGCGTTCCATCGACACATTCACAGTTTATTAAACCCATTTCTTACTGATGGGCACTGACAACTTGCAGTCACAACTGCAGTGCTTTTGATGTGGTTTGTTCCCCAAAAGGTTCACAGGCAAGAGGCTTGGCCACAGGTGGAAGTATTCAAAAATGAGCAGACCTTGAGAGGGTGGGGCTCGTGGGAGCTGAACAGGTTGCAAGGGGCACCACCCTATGAAGGCATGCATGCTCACCTCTTCTTAAGAGAGTAGGTTAGGTCTTACATGACTGAGTTGGCCAGGTTGTTATAAATAGAGGCCGCCACATGTATTTGACCTTTTATCCATGTACACTCATACTCTTACACACACTCCCACCATGTGATGCCATACAGGCACGTTGTGACATACAGGAGGACCTCACCAGGTGTGGCTGCCCACTCCTTTTGCCTCCAAAGCTGTGAGCTAAATAAACCTCTTTTCTTCACAGAGTTCCTAGACTCAGACACTTTGTCATAGCAACAGAAAATGAACTAAGACAACAACCAAGTGCAAACTCTTATAAGTAAACATTTCACATGTATCTAAGTAATCATGCATACAAAACATCATTCTACTAGAGCCCCCTACCCCAAAGCTGCTTCTCAAACAGGACATTGCATTACCATCTCAGGACCCACTTAGACTCTTCCTTTTCTTTTGCAGTTTTTCTCCCTCAGAATGGCACAAATCCTCATCATGGAGACCTAAACGAGGCTGTTTCTGACCTCATTGTCTACAGTGATGTGCCTCCACCCTCGTTTCTCTTCTGCTTTATTTTAACCATAGCACTGATTATTATCTAACATATCATGTATTTTCTTGTTTATTAAATGTCTTCCTGACTATAATGGAAGGATGAGCAAAGGCAGGCACTTTGTTCTATTCCCATCTGTTTCCAACACCTATATACTTGGCATGCTGCACTCACCAATAATTTTTGATTAATATCTTCAAAGTGGTTTCTCAGGAAAACAAATAGAGACATGCAATATTGATCAAACCAGGAATCATGAACTGTTCCTTTCAGTAAAGCAATAGAAGACAACTGTTAGCTATCCTGCATATACACACATACATAAGTTCCCCTTCTTTCCCTTCTCCTTTGCCATACCCCAAGGGAAAGAATTTATGAGCTGCATAGAGTTGCTGAGTCAGTGAGCTGTGAGGCATTTAATGTTAGCAAGAAGTGCCATGTTGCTCCTTTATTTAAAGGGCTCCTATGTTCAGCAAGATTTTGCTTACTCATGCCAGAGTTTGGGTTCTATCAATAAGTTATTTTTGTTCAAGTTTATTAATGAATTAGAAAAGCTGAACAGTTTTTCTAGTTTTGCTAGGACAGTGTATCTAGGATTTAATAGCTTTGCATCTGCTGAGCCCATCGGCACTTCCTCCTTTTCTTATTGATCTGTGGGAGTTTTCTAACACAGGGTTATTACTTTTTTATGGCAAATACATGTGCTAGTGAACTTTTTAGACTGTCTTATGTCATGGCAAATATATGTTTATTGTTGCTGTTTTGCATGTTTGTTGATGGTTATATTCTATGAGTCCTTCTTTTCATAACCATGTTCAGTTTGGCACCAGAATACTGTAACAGAAATGATAAGCTTATGATCTGATTTTGGCTCTGTGGTTGGCTAAGAAATACATTGCTGTAGTGTTGCTTCTATCATTAACTAACGGTGCATCTTTGGAGATAGTTTCAGCCTATCTCTGCTTCCATTTCTTTCTCTATTAATGAAAATCAGATAGCTGCGCCCCTGGCTTTGCAGAGGCATTGTTAAGGTCAAAGGAGGTGATCAATGTACAAATTCAGATGTAAAAGTCTATACCAATGCAACCACCGATGAAGTAGAGAACAGAATAGTGGTTGATTGATGTTAGGGACAGCAGTCTCAACATCATTTTCAAGGTAAATAAGAAATCTGTAAGAAAAAACACTTATAAGAAAAATAGTTTGGTAATTACCTTCAAATAATCACTAGAAATAATTGATAAGTATGCTGGAATCCTCTGGCACAATAGCAAAAAACACTGGATTTGGGGTCAGAGCACCTCACTCTTCCCACTCAGAGTAATTCCACTGAATTAGGTAAATCTTTCAGGTTATCTGAAATGCATTTTGTTTTTTAAAAGAGCCTTTAAAAATTCTCTCTTAGAGCTTTAATGAAAATAAAATGAAGTTTTTGTGACAGTGCAATATAAGCTACAGAGCTTCATCAAAATTCTTAATTGTTAAGAATGAATTTTGCATACAATATTAATTAAAAACATAATTCTAAATGATGGCTCCTTCCATAGTTACATATATCCTCTATCAAAATAGTAAATATGTGCTATGTGCATTATTTGTCAGTTCTGTGATTGTGTCTTAGTTATTCCTCCTTCATGAGTTTCTGATATCATTTTTTAAAGAAAGTATTAGTGGTATATATTAGTTATACAGAGTGGTGTGTTCTGTTTTGGCATATTTGAACTTGCATATAACACACTTGGAGAATTTCATATGTGTTCTTATTTGGGGCCCTCTGTGCTCTGTCTTTGTTAAGGAAACAGATCATTGTAACTATCATAAATCATGGTGATCAGCAGCTATCTATACTCTAGGAACCCACAGCCAGCAGTATATATTCAGGGAGCGCATGGAACCTCCTCTCTATCTCTGGGCCATAGATACACATTTCTGTAAGGATTGTGTCTGCAGAGGTAGCTTCTTTTTTAGGTAATCTCAGTATATTTGAGTAAACCTCTGTATAAAGTAGGGTAACCATGTCCTATATTTAAGTAGCTATTTTTTTTCATGTAATTAAAAGGCTAAATGACAAAATTCAATTAAGAAAGATAATTGATAAGCCAGTGATTCATAAATTTCTCCAGAACAGATTCTGAATCATCATGGGTTTATAATTTTTCGTGGGTCTCTTCTGAACATACTTTTTTTTTAAAAGTGCCTTCCAGCAAAAAAAGTAAAAAATGAGCTCAATCAGATTGCTCTGTTTGAATAGACTGTAATAAAGGATCCCTGAAATGTGCCTTTTAACATTAGGGTTTCTGAGAACACTATTTCCAATCCAATTCAGTGGAGGAGAAGATGCAAAGGAAGGTCACAGTGAAGGAGGACAGCGGCAGGAATGAGTGAGTGAGCAGGATCTGGACTCTGGATGAGCAAAGAAAAACATCTGAAATTCTTTCAAAGGACCTGGTGCTTGAGTGACACATGAAGGCAGAGGGGAGAGAAGAGAGAAGAAAATGAAAAGTATCTCTCACTTTGTGGGCAGGACAAGGAGGAGGGTTCCCCACATATCTTCCTAGCAACGCAATCAGTTTCTGCACAGCTGTCTCTCAATCAATAAATGCAACTTCTTACAGATATTTCTAGAATCGCCCCAGCTCCTTATCACAAATATTAGGTAAGCATTTTGACTTATAGATATTCAGAGGAGAAAACTGAGTCCAGGAAGCCATGACAGGTTAAGAGTGGACCAAGCACCCAGCTATGACTTGGCAGGTCAGCAGGGTGTCTGAAACAAGATAGGAAGTTAGTAAGCAAATACTCACAGCATCATGTTCTTCTCCCTCTCTCTGGTTGGCTTTTTATCTTCTCCCTCCATATTTTCTCTCTTTTTTCTTTTCCCAAGAAATACTACATGGCACATGTTTTGAAAGAGATACAGAAAGAAGGAAAAGATTTATTTGGATCTGCCTGGGAAGAAAAATGCTGTATTTTTCAGCTCATATCAGTTCCTCTGTTTCACAGAGTGGTGTACATGGTCTGACAATTTGAAGAGTGGAGAGCTGTGCATTGATTCAACTCGTTAAGCTAAAGTAATGCAGCACCTACAATTCCAGACACATGACCCAGTGTAGAACAAAGCACATTTCCTTTCCCCAAGGGATACTTCATGCTCCATTCTCTTGTCTGTGATCTCCTGTACACATCCGTGATGTGTTGGGGGGACGTACTGACAGTAACTTTATTCTGCCACCACTGAGATCCAAATCTCCAGGTAGGTGTTTCTCAAGGCCTCGCTGCCCACAGCAAGAATGTCCTCGTTCTGGAATGAGTGTGTTTATGAGGTGTGATCACAAATACAGCGACTGCTGCTGCCAAGTGCCGTCCAACAGAAAGACAGACTGTTAAAATATTACCTTCTGTTCTCATTCATGTCGTTCACATTATCTGGCACCATGTGACTTCTGGGTCTTCCACCAAGTTAAAAGGACTGTGAAAGTAAATGCTTTGAATCAATTCACAACATTAAGCCATCCCCAACAGCACAACTAAAGACACTCAAGAAAGAACACTTTCAGAACTGCTTCAGAAAGCAGCAAGAAGGATGGGATAAGTGTGTTCAAAGGTATCGAGGTATTTCAAAATGAATTCATGGCAATGTGTCTTTTACTGTAATTTTTAAAATTTAAATATTCATTCCTTGTACTTACTCTTTATGCTGCACATGGGAGACTGAACCATGCAGAAGCCCTGAAGTCTGAGACAGTTTCAGAGCCAAACTGCCACATTTCACTTTGAAACAACCAGATCATTTGCCAGAGGCAAAGCAAAGGTCAGAGTCTTTCCGAGGCCATTTAACTCCTGCCTCCTGCCTGCCTCCTCTTCTCACAGCTGGAGAGCTGATCTGCACATGCTTTTCCTCCTCCACACAGGTCCCAAGGCTGATCACCTTGCTGGAGCCAGAAGGCAGCGAAAATACTGGTTCTCAACTCTACAATTGCAACTCTGCTTTCATTCATCTTTAGGCCCTTGAGCTTGGCTTCTTAGAACACTCTTCTCTTAGCTCTTGGAGATACATTCCAAGATGTCCAGGGGATCCCTGAAATGCTGCATGTAGCCAGTCCTAAAACTTAATACCTTTACCATCTTAACCAAGCATTTATAACATGCAGTTGGTGTGACTTTTCCAGTTTGAAGTACAACAGCGAAATGTGCGTGAATTTGTCCTTTTTCAAAATTTTACAAATTATTCGTTCTTAACAAAGATTTCAGCAACTTCAGCATATAATTTTTTTCTCCCTTAAGTCAAGAACTTTGACAAAGAAGCACTTCATAGTTTCTATTTGGCATACCGAAATTAGGAACATCACTACTCTGTGGAATTGAGACCACTATTAACTAAAATAAAAGGATACTAGAACACAAAGATGGGATACTACACTAGTCAATCTGAAAACCACACTATTACTAAATTACTAACAAGGAGGTGGTAGATACAGTACAGATACATTGAATGAAGAATGAGTCACATCCCAGGTAGAATGGGGGGGGGATAGAATGAGATTTCATCATACTTTTTAGAACTGCAACAAATTAAAATACACAAGTTATTTGTGGAATTTTCTTAGTAATTTTTGCTTTGTATTTTTATAACATGTATTTGTATTTTGTGTACATGATTGTGATACATAGTAAATACAGTCATCATGAGGAATTGGTGCATACACATATCACATCTTAATGCTGTGATTGACCAGTTTTAAGTGAAAACATGGAAAGGAAACCTTCCCATCAGGGTTGGTGCAGGGTCCTGAACCTGGGCCTAAGTCCTGCTGTGTGCTCTAAGTCACTGTGTAGGTGAATATCTCAGACCATCTCTCATCACTGTGCCTAAAATTTTATTGCGGGGACCTAGGGTCCCAACCTTGAGCTAGATCTCAGTTCATGACCACATGATATAAGGCTGGCACTTTTCAGAAGTCAGAGCCCTCGTGACTCCTCTCACACACTGAGCACACTCTCAAAAGAAATGATTTACAAGCCCAGATGAATTTTATTTCTCACAACAGTCCTTGTGACATAGGAACACTAACTATTCCCATCTTGTAGATCCAGTATGGAGATGACATAAACTATGAAATTAAGAAGGGAAGATTTTTAAAAATTTCACTGGACTTTAAATTTTAAATGGAATATAGTTTAACTTGAAGACTTTAATTTTTCATGAAAATAAAATACATTGCTAGCTTTGTAGTATTTAGAATATTTTCCATTATTGTTCCCATTATACATTTAGTGGTTATCTACATTACTTGGTGCTCTTAGATTTTGAGGGGGAAAACAAAATGGAGAATGGAAATGGCTTTATTGTGACCTTTAGATTAATTCACATAACTGCTGTCATAAGACTTCAGAACCTCCCTGTAACAAATGCTGGTCATAAACATGAACACCAGAGAGTGGGTCTCCACTAATTCTGACCTTCCCAGCCTGTCCTGTGTTAATTTATATTCATGTTCAGTTGTTGCCTGGCACAGAGAAGGCACTAAGTGAATATTTATTTGAAAAAAATCCTAGAGATTTGTAGAATGCAAAGATAGGATTTCGTTTTCTAAAGAAGGAAGTCATTTGTCAAACATCTATTCATCCTTCAAGGTTCAGCTCAACTGAAGTTCTCTTTTCTAGCTGCTCCCTCTGGCCAGCCAAGTATGGACTGAAACCTCCACAAACTGTGAGCTAAATAAACCTTTCCTTCCTTAATTTGGGGTGTTGGGTATTTTGTCCCAGCAATGAGAGAAAAGTAACCAAGACATGTGTAAAGTGGGAGTGATATTAGTATCTATGTCATACAATTTTGAAGAGCAATAGACATATGTGAACCCCATGTAACACAATTCCCCGTGTAAGGTGAAAACTGTATAATTTATACATAATGGCTACCTGCATTTGATAGTGAGCAGCTTAGAAACCAGAATTCTGTGTTAGTTGTTTTTTCAATCCCAGCTTTCAGTAAAAAGCTGAGTTGCTATTGCTTCACATTTTCACCAGCATTTGGTATTATTTGTGTTCTGGATTTCAGCCATTCTACTAGTTGTACAGTAATAGCTCAACATGGTGTTAGTGTTCACTTCTCTAATGGCATATAAGACCAAGTATATGTTTCCCACCTGAGTATCTTCTATAGGGAGGTGCCTATTCATGTGCTTTGTCCATTTTTAAATTGATCTATTCAAGGTACTGTTGATTCATAATAGTTGTTTGTATATTTTGACATCTGCAAATATTTTCTTCGCACCTGTGGCCTACTTTCTTGTTGCCTTGACACACCTAGAGTTTTTAACTCTCAATTTGGTCCAGACTGAGCTTTCAGTCATTCCTTAACTATAGATCAGGTTTCCCTTAATTAGTTCTCATTGCATTGTTTGCCCCTGGGGTTCTGTTCCAGAAAGTTATGATTTGTTGAATCCACCTCTCTGACTCCTGAAGTTCAAGGGATCTTTTTTGCCCTATCAGCTCAGTACTCTGGTGGACCCAAGAACTGTTGATTTTCAGTCTGTTCAGCCTTTTCTTGTTATGTGAACATAAGCAAACACTTCAAGCTCTTTTCATGCTTTAATAGAAATCAGAAGTCTGCATGAATTCGTTTATTCATAATTTCAAAAACTGCCAATTTAAGGCTGTTTGCATTATGCCTTATTTATAAACTTGAAAACTGAGTTGAAATAAAATGCCTTCCTGCTAACAAAAACCCACTGATAATTGTTATGCACAATGTAGTGGAAATTCATGTTCCCCACTCAGAATTCAGGGTTCTTCATACTGAAACAAGCTGCCTGTCACCTACTTGTCATGTAACACTGTACAAGTCATTTGAGTTCCCAAGATCTGTTTTTCCATCTGTGAAATATTTAAAACCTTTAACAAACTTTACAGTCTTGTATTATGCCTAAGTGAGTTTTATATCCCTTTCAGATGTCTCTCTCTCTCTCTTCCAGAACAGAATAGTGTGTCAGGGTAGAGAATCAACTGAGTTGGCTTTGAAATCCATCCAGAACTATGTCTCAGGGGGTCACAAAGGCACAGCCTTGGGATCTAGGTCTGGTCCCACGCCCCTTCCTTTCTGGGACTGTTGCCCTCTTCTGTTTCCCAGCCTCAATGGACAAGGGAGATTTGCTCCACCAAACCTTTCTCCATCATGTTTCTGCCTTGAAGCCAGATGACTATGGACTGAATCTCCTTAAAACGTGAACCAAATTAAACCTGTTCTCCTTTAAATTGTGAGTATAAGATATTGTGCTCAGTAATGACAAAGCTCACTGATACAGATGGCATGTTATGGTGAAGTTTAGAAGTATTTTCCTCAAATCTACAGCTGTAACAGCACCATTAGGCGCCTTACAAGTGGAAGTCACTGTGTCTCACTGTGTAGGGGAAAGAATGGTGGGGCTGTGAAGTGGCAGCAGGTGTGGAACCCATTAGCTGAACTCAGCCCGCATCTTAAATTGCTGTAATGTGTGACACTGCCTGGAAGTCCGGCTTTTTCTCTTTCCTTTTAGTCATTAACCTTGTGAGCAGAAGTCTCTTCTTATACTCTTCAAGGCTGCAGTACATCTGCCCATCTGTAACTGCTTGGTTCCCAGATGGAAGAAGCCAACAGAAGTTCTCTCTGCTGTCAGCTCAGCAGTATGATGTCTTTGACAGATCTTTTTCTAAAAACAGAATTTGTGGTTTCCTAGGAGCACTGGAAGGGACACTAGAAGCAGAGTGCCAGTTCTAAAGAGATGAGAAGATCACACTCAAATGATGATGTCACGGTGTGGGTGTCAGCTGCACAGATACAGGGAACACTCACTTGGGGTCCCAGAGAAAACAAGTTGTAAAAAGTATAGTTCTTCTCAAAGTCTGTTTCTTTTTAGTAATAAATGTATTTGGAAACTACAACTTGAGTAGGAAGGGTACTCCTGGCCACTGGGTAGGTGGCTGCTGCTTCTGTGCTGTCTTGGGGGATTGGGCTGGGAACAATCCTTAAAATGAAAAACACTATAAACACATATTGATAAGCTTGATTCATATTTCAGGTTTCAAGATTCTTCCTTAAATTGCATAACCTATTAATATCTCTTTTATTACATGCAAAGATTTTCAATTGTATTGTAAAAGAATGTCACAGACTAATTTGTTTCATTCATCGCACAATATTCAAAGAACAGAGAGTAGCAACAGCTAACACCAACATTAGTGCTTCCTTATCTGGATAGCAAGACATGATATTTCATTACATACATTATTGTTTTTCTCTCTCATTCTCTTTTCTCTCAAACATTGTTATTTAACCAAAATTGGATTTTCCTTCACTGATTATCCTCATGCTAACACCTTTATAATAACCTTTGTTATATATTCCCCCAAAAGGAGGAGTGCTCTGAAGATAAGCTACTTAATAAACAAGAAATACTTCTCTTTTGCAAGGTAACTTCACTCAAGACGCTACTATTTGTTGGTAGAGAAGCACAGGTTTTTCTTACTTGAAAGCTGTTGCCCTTTATCATATAGGAGAGGGAAATTATGTTTTAGATTTTTCCAGAAACCATGTTCTGTTCTAGGACGATATTTTTAGGATATATTGGGTCAGTATGCTTTATCATCCAAATCGCAATATTTTAAAAATGAAAGAACATTTAAAAGTGCACACATACACACACAATTTTTGTGATTGTGTATGTATATACATACAAAGAAAGAGAGATTATCATATTGGTAGACATATGCAAAACTTCCAAAATATTTTTAAAAACAAAACTCTAAAATTATTTAAGTAGCATATATCCATATAGACCATGAATATTAAATATATATTTATATTTATTTTCTAAATATTAAAATAACAATAACATAATTCTGTTTCTTAGCACATGTTTCACAGCTGTAATCAAATGCACAGCCATGTATGATTTTAATGGGAAATCACTGATATTTTCTGAAAAAAATGTACTTTATCTGTCTTACTATATTAACTTTTTTAATAGAAAATTGCCTGAAATCTTTTTTAAAAATGCATCCTATGGATATCAAATTTGTAATTGTAAATACTTACAAACTGACTTTTCTGGAGATCTCATAATTTCAAAAGAGAAAGGGCTTTGTTATACATGAAATGATATTTAAGTAAGCACAGTGTAAATTCTGCTACCTGAAGAATAGTCTTCATTCCATTTATACTGAAATATGTGGAAGGGTCAGCATCCTTCACCAACAGAACCATTTAACTCCCTGCAGTACTTTTTCTACAATGCATGTGTTTTCATAACACAAAATATGTCAAAGTTGTCTGGACTTTGATTCTGTTTGAATATTTCGCTAAATTTAGAAGCTACAAAATTATAGGTCTACTCTAATCCCATTTTAGTATACAGTATCAGGTTATCCCATTAAAACTGCAAGTTATAATCAAAACAATTTCTCCCAATATTAAATAATCCTAACATTACATTTCAGGGTGAAATGTATAATGTCCTTTGAGCTCTGATCATTTAGTTATTTCAATTTCTTTCTTGCTTTTGTAAAGATACATTTTCACATCTTCCTATTTATAAGCTTTATTTTCAGTATTAGCAATTTGCTTTTAAATTTCAACTGCATAATACTTTTGAACAAAATGATGCCACAATTTAGAGGGCTTGTATATAATAATAATTCTAAACTACTCTAAGATACCAGATTTATTTAGAAAGTAGTTGTTCACAATTTCATAGGTATTTAAGTTGGACCTATTTTAAGCAGAAATAAAAGAAAGCATATATGCACTTTATATGTAGCATGTGTATGTATGCACATAGGATATATATGTTACATGTATATATTATCATTTATATATTTGTAATATCTATATACATACATACACAAAATATATTTTATGTGTTGATAATTGTATGTCACTTCTTTGAATAACATTTCAGGTATGCAGATCCACAACCAATTCCAAATATATTTCTGTCTCTTCCCTGCTTTTATTAACCTATTAACATTATTTGTACCATAGAACTGTTTCACATGAAAAAATTTACAACCACAATATTACAAAAAAATCATTATATCTTCAGTATTGATCTTTCACTAAATATACAATAGCATTCACAATATTATCTGCCTTATCTTTGAAGAAATGAACTTCCAAATCTTTCCTTTGATTTCATGTTTTGATAAGAAATTCACATTATTGGAATGAACTGATTCCAATAATTAATGATATCTATAATTATATCATTTAAGTGCTCACCAAGTACTTTCCATGAAGGTAGCTCTTTAGTGGTTGTTTGTTTCCCTTTTTCATACATTCCCGAGAAAATGTAGATTCAAATAAATGTGCAACTCCTTTGGCATAACAGCAAAGTCACCTTCACAGAGTAGGAGACTTTTACAGCTGCACGTGTGAGCACTCACAGCCAGGTGTGGTCTTCCTGAAGAACTCACCAAGCTTTGCAGTAGATGCTGAACCTCCTTCATCAGCTCTGTATCTTGTGCCTCTTGCATGGTCAATGATCTAACATCAGCCCTGTAGGAAGTAGCAAATGTTTACAAACATTTTTATATAAAGGCTACTTTTAGGAAAAAATATAATTAAACTTAAATTTCCTTGAATTCACCCTCCATCTTTAAGGATAATTTGTGGGATTAAAGGCTGATTTTTAAGATGTTTTAAAGTTTTACCAATGATTGTAGTTGCACATCTTATAATAAGTGACAGAGCCACTGAAGCAAAGGTATTCAAAGCATACTTCACATTTTCTATGGAAGTGCTTTACACACACATTATTATATTCCTGGCCATTATTTCTCTGTGGTGCACACTGATCTCCCCAGACAATCTGACAGCTTTCTATACCTCAAAATTGTTCCTAATACATTAAAATAGCTGGAAGGTACAGTAGGTTCAAGTACTTATTCCCATCACCACTCCTAACCAGAAGACTCGCTTGAGCCAGACCTCATGTGTGTGCTTATCAAGTTGCATCCACAAAAATTCAAGGCAGGAAGGGCAGAGGCTAGTTGGTTGTGTGTCACATGTAAGTCACAAGAAACTCCTCTTCACTAGAGAGCCTGTGGTAGAAACTGAGTGTACAAAATGGGACGCTAACAAACCCACTCCAGGTGATTCACTTGAAACTAGTGTATTACTACTAATTCTATTTGGATTACTTTTGTTTTATTAGTACATGTTTGCTATACATGATGTTTGCCTTCATTTTAGGAAGTAGATACCTGTACTTAAAATATCTTGTTTCTTTTTGTGCCCCTTTCCCTCCCTACCCTCATCCATTCCTCCTGTGTAGAACCTCTGCCCCTGTTTCATTATTATGATTATTACTATTGCTATTATCATTATTAGTCACGTTTGCAATATACAGTGACTGCATTCATTGTGAATAGTTGGTGCATATGACATGTCTTAAATCTTAACGTCCCCTTCCCCTTGATCCACCCTCCAACTCTCGGTCCTGTTCTCATTTGCATAAGAGTTATCTCCCCATTTCTTTTCATTAGTCTTTTATTTCACCTCTATTTTACTTTGGGTTATTCAAATGAGAGAAACCATAGTGTTTAAGTTTATGAGTCTAACTTATTTCTCTTAACATTATTTTTAGGGTGCATCCATTCTCCTACAAACATCTCAAATTTATCCTTCTTTATAAGCAAGTAGTATTCCATAATGCGCAGGTATCACATTTTCTTTATCTGTTTGTCTGTTGATGGGCATATAGGTTGCTTTCGAGATTTAGCTATTATGAATTGTGCTACTGTAAACATTGGCATGCATGTATCACTATAATAGGATGATTTTAATACTTTTGGGAAGATACCTAGAGGGGGAATAGTTGGGTCCAATGGAATTCCCATTTTGACTCATCACACTGACTTCCCTAGTGGTCGTACTAGTTTCCATTCCCATCAGCAACACAGGAGGGTTCCATTTCACTGCTATTACACTAGCATTTGTTATTATTTGATTTCTTGGTGATTGCTATTCTTTCTGGAGTGAGATTAAATCTCAGTGTTGTTGTAATTTGCATTTCTGTAATGGCCAGGGAAACTGAACATTTGTCCATGTATTTATTGATCATTTGTATTCCTTCTTTGAGAAGTGACCATTCAGCTCCCCATTGTTTGAGTTTGACTGGGTCATAGTTCTGGAGGAGATCTAATTGTTAGCTTTCATATATCCTAGATATTAGTATCTGTCTCTGAAATAGCTGGAAAATATTTTTCCCATTGTTTTCTCTCTCTGTCTCTTTTTTTGTACTGGCAATTGAACTAAGGATCTTGCACTTGCCAGGCAGGTGCTGTGCCACTGAGCTATCTTCCTAGCCAATTTTTCCCATTCTAAAGGTTGCTTCTTCACTCTGCTGATTATTTCCTTAGCTGTACAGATCTCCATAATTTGATACAATCTCATTCATTGATTCTTGCTTTTGCCATTTCTTGTGCAGTTAAGATTCTGTTTTCAAAGTCTTTGCCTGAACCTATGACTTATTCTGAACCTATGGTTTCAAGAGCTTTACCTATTTTATCTTCCAGTAGATTAAATGTTTCTGTTTCAATACTTAGATTTTTGCTTCATTTCGGTTTTAGGTCAGTATGTGGTGAGAGATATGGCTCTACTTTCAATCTATATTAATAATCAGTCTTAAAAGTCAAAATTTCAGGACTAAGGAAGAACTAGATGAAATACTGGTGTAGCAGGCATAATCCAACAAAGACCAAGAAGTTAGAAAATTATGATCCAAACCACATTATCCTTAGTCAATACACTGTGTATGTAAGTGTTCATTTTATATTCTGTGTCTAAAATTGAATGAACGATAGTGTTCCAGCTGTGAGGCAGAACATACCAGAAAAAGAGCACCAAAGTGCGGCCAAGTGACTGGACAGCCTGTTAACCATTTGCCAGCTGTGTGAGTTGAGACAAATTCCCTAGGTTTCCTGAACCTCAGTGCTTTTATTTGTAGAAGGGAACTTTCATAATATGTATGAAATATGAGCAGAAAATACTGTGCGTTTGAAAGAGAGAGCCTTTGCACTGTGGAGAACCTTTGGTGAACAGGAGAGATCTTACTCCCGGCTATACCTGCATTTCCATGCTCATCACCATCACCATCTCTTCTGGTAAGAGGACACTCCTCTGTCTCTAAACACTACCTACTCTTTCCGATGCTCCAGATGAAGCACACTAGGTTGGGATACTAGATGCCTCCTCCTAGGTTGGGATACTCATTAGAGGGATGGGAACATTTCCTTCCCACTCTGGAGTAGAAAGTGTGAATCTGAGCCCAATCTTTTCTAGCTATTATAGGATTTGTCAATCTAATGTGTCGACACTGCAGATGTTTGTTAGGCTGCGTTCACATGGATATGTAATCATTGCAGTCAGACATAGTCAAACCTCTCTTACAACTCCTACCCAAAAGTGGGAAGTTGTCCTTGACAACTGCTGACCTCAGGCAAGCTGACCATATTCTTTCCTCTTTCTTCCCAATTCCGTACAGTTTTGTGGGTAACCTGACTCATATTCAAGTCCACTTGAATAAAAGCAATCTCTATTACAATTGTATTACATTACAAATAGCAAATATACAGGTACCAAGAATCAGATATATTGTGGGAGGCAGTAAGGATTGTGAGCGCGGCATAATGAGAAGCTCCATCATGATTTGAGTTGCATGCTGAGGCTCAACCTTTTGGAATGAGCTCTATGTTCAGGTCTTACAAACTACATAGCTGGTCACAAAAATGCTTGAATCTTTTTCTTGCTATTTTTCTGTGCCTCTTTTGGATATGCAAAGAAAACCATTGGGATAGTGGAATGGGGTAATAGTTATTTCTGAGCTCTGTATGTGCAACATCACCACCTCTTACTTTTCTCTCTAGTACAGCTCCTTTGACTTTCATGCAAATGCAAAATCCATGAACTTTCTCTAAACTGCCCTCTCAGAATCCCTTATCCCCAAGAACCTTCCCACAGCACTTGACTCACGCCCCCAGGTCAGCCTTCATGCCATTCCCAGGTCCAGGAGCGATTTTGGTGTTTGCGTCTCTGACTCCGTACCTCATATGCCCCAGAGAATTTGTATTGTGTGTACATCTTGCTCTGCTCCCAGCGCTATATCTAGGAAGTAATAGGCTTTCCATAAATGTGTGGAAGGAACATTAATTTAACATTACTTGAATGTTCTTTGCTTTTCTTCCCCAAAGGAGAACACACATCTGCCATTTAGTAGTTTATCTCTTCAGAGGAAGCTGAAAGAAAAGGCCTGCTGAAAGCTTATCAGAATTATTGATCTAACTTTAAAATTCCTGATGCTATTATAACATTTCTTTTCCATCTTCCTCGAGAACATTTCAGAACTTCTTCTGTGACTTTATGCAGGCTTTTAAAGGTTATATGTTTCTCTCAGCTCTGCTCATCATTCAATAAGTTTTACAATATTTCTGCTGATTTGTGGGCAGAATGTTCTCCCATCAAAATCTCCTGGTAAACAATCCTCAAACCATTTGCCATTGGACTTCCCACTGAGCTGAGCCATCCAAAGTTCATCAGTGTTAAGCTTGGCTTGCCTGGGACCTAAGGCTGAGCACATGGATTGGGGCATCTCTGCCCTCTCTGCAGTTTGAGCCTTTTTTCATTTTATTTTGAGGAAATGGATCCTAATAGCTAACTGCTCTAACTAGGTATTAGCACTGCTCTGAGAACTGTGTATGCGATGAAATGGCCACCTTCTCAAGTAAAATCTGTTACCTTTCAAATGTGTCTGAGGCACTGACCACGTACAGAACTAAGCCAGGGTCCCACAGCTGTAAGGAGCAGGGCTGGGTTCTGAGCAGCAGGCCCTGCTGTCTCTCAGCCAGGAAAACACAGACAAAAAGGATCCCACCTGCAGAGCTGCAGAAATCATTTGATTTTCAGAATGTCACAAATTCAGGAAGGCCAGAAATGTGGTCTGCATTTTGTTATATATTTTTTTACTTTTTACATTTTTTTAATTGGAGTAAAATTTATAGTTAATAAAATACTCAGATCCTTAGTGCAGAAATTAAGTGTTGATCAGCACAGCCACGTATGTAACACACACCCTCTAAAGATACAGAGCACAACTGTCACCCCTAGAAAGTTCTTTCACCTCCTTCCAAATTAAGCTTCCCACTTCCAAGAAATTTTTATTTTTGTTTTCTGCCAACATAGATTAATTGTTAAATTGTTAATTTTAGTTTAATTAATTCAAACTCCCACTACAGAGTATATGGAAAACCTCTTTTCAATTAATTTCTAACCTGCAAATCTATGGAGTTATTTTGTTTTGTTGGTTTTTTGTATACTTAAAAGTGCTTGAAATGGTAACGTTCATTTTATTTGTATTTCATTATAATAAAAACGATTTTGGAGAAGGCAATGTGATAATACAATAAAAACAAGACCTGCACTGAATGTTCCACCTGTAATGCATGGATCTGACCACACCATGGTAAGTAACTGATTGGTGTGTTCATTCTTCTACTTTGCCTGAGCAGTGCTCCCCCTCTAGCACTGGTAGCAGGTGGTGGGTGAGAAGGAACAACAATTTCTCCTTGAAAGAATTCATAAGATAGCAAGCATATAGTTTTTCATTTCACATCGAAATGTAGACTCAAGAGGTTTGCCTACCTCCTAAAACTGTATGCGAATCTCTCTGTCTCTCTGTCTCTCTCATTATTTTAATTTTACAAATTCATGAAGTATAGTGTGATAATTTGATACATGCATACAGTGTAGCTTTAGTCACCTCCCTTGTTCCTGGGACAAAATACCCAACACTCCCAACTTTAGGGAGGAAAGTTTTATTTTGACTGACAACGTGTTGAGGTTTCAGTTTATAGACAGCTGGCTCCAAGGCAGGGTAGCATGGCACAAGGCATTAGAACAGGAGAAACATTCCATGGAAAGTCAGGCAGCAAACAGCCAGCAGCAAGCAGCAGCAGCACCAGCCTCAGAAACAAGCCTGCCTTTCCTTTCATTCCAAACAGGCTACAAACATTTTGTGTGGTGCCTCCCACACCCAGGGTGGAGCAACTGTCTTCAGTAACTTCTTTCAGCCACACTCAGAACTATGCTAATTTTAAGCAGATCAATTTAGTGCCACATATCCTTAATCCCAATAAAACATGCCCTAGATCAAGCCAGCTCCACAAAGCTCCATTTATGAATGCCTGAGGCTTTGGGGGGACATATAGAAAACATCCATAACCGAGGACATTTAGATATAAACTTAATGGTGTAGAGTGATCAAATCAGAGCAGTACATATTTCCATCTCCTTAATATTGTTTTAGTTTTGATCAGCATGTAATAATTATACATATATATGGGATGTGATGATTTAGTACATATATACAATATGTACTGATCAAATTAAGGCAATTAGCCTTTCTATCTGATTACTGTTTATTTGGAGCTTTCAAGTTCCTCTACTCTTGTTATATATAAAGTATTTAACAAGCTATTCTAAATTAGAATTCTTACTGTGCTGCAGAGCACTAGACCTCATTACTTCTCTCCGCCTGTATCTATTATCTAACTTCCCACCATTCCTCCTTCCCACTTCACAGCCCCTAGGAATCACTACTACACATTCTGATGGACATTTGTAAACACCCACATATGAAACAGAACATACACAGTTTGTCTTTCTGTATCTGACATATTGCATTTAACATATTGTCCTGCAATTTCTTGCATTTTGTTGCAAATGATACAATTCTTTGATGGCGGAACAATATTCTTTTGTGCGCATGTACCACATTGTCTTTCGCCATTCATCCATTGATGGGAATCTAGGTTGTGTCTGTGCCTTGGCTATCATGAATAGTGCCATAATAAACATGAGTATGCAGGGATCTCTTTGGCCTATTCGTATTACTTCTTCATGTCCGGAAGTGGGATAGCTGGATCACATGGTAGACCTGTTTATAGTCTCTTGAGAAACCTCTGCACTGCTCCCTATGGTGTATGTACTAATTTACATTCCCACCAACAGTGCATGAGCATTCCCTTTTCTCCATATCCTAAACAACATTCATTAATTTTTGTCTTTTTTATAATAGTCATTCTCATAGGGATGAGATAATTTCTCATTGTGATTTTGACTTCCATTTCCCTGATGGCTAATAAAGTTGAGTATTTCTTCACAACTTTTTGATCCTCAGAATTTCTTCTTCTGAGAGGTATCTGTCCATGTATTTGCCTATTTTTTATTTGGCTTTCTATTATTGAATTTTTATGTTAATGATATATATTCTGGATACTTTTTATTTATGATTAATTGCAAATGTTGTCAACCCATTCTCTAGGTTGTCTCTTCATGGCCATAGTTTCTTTTGCTGCGTGGAGGCCACTTTGATATCATCCAAACTGTCAATTTTTGCTTTTGTCTCTTGGTTTTGGGGTCTTATCCATGAAATTGTTGTCTACAGTAAAATATTGAAGTATTTCTCCTATGTTCTTTTCTAGTTCAGGTCTTATATTTAGGTCTGTGATCTTATTTTTTATCCAATGCAAAAATAAACTCAAAATGGATCCCTGGGTAGTATGTGACATTTAGAGAGGAAATGGAGGTAATTGCCCACTTTTAGTAACTGGGAGGTGCTCTCAGTTACCATCTGTCCATACAAGTCTCTGGAGGGGGAGTCCTGGCCCTGACTATTCCCCAGCTACTGCCTCATATTTAAAGCAGTGCCTCCGCTTAGCTCCAGCATCATGGTCTCCTTGGCCTAGGCTCTATCTCAGCTCTCTTGGGGCCTCTCAGAGGACAAAGGAGCATCTGAAGCCCTACAGCTAACACTGTGTCCTGCGTTTGCTGAGCGGGGGATTCCTAGAGGCACTCACGAGCCCTCTGCCTATACACATCCTGAGGCCATTTCTTCACTGGCATATTGTCCCCTTCCCCAAATACACCTGGGAAAAGTCACCTCTTCACTGGTTCTCAGGAAGTGAAGAGAGTTATCTCTGCCATTGCCCATCTTGCTTGGCCTGGGTAGACTAGGACAGCAGAATACAAAGAGTTGCTTCTTATGAAAGGCCATCTCCTCACTCACTTCCCAGGAATCTTTAGGAATCTGAACTAGACACTGTACACCTCCCAATGCCTTTTTGCTATTCCTACAGAACCATCCCTTCCTTCCCTCAACTACAGAGGCAAGGTCTTCCTGTAGGAAGGTGGAGGATCTCAGTGAAACAGAAAATCTGTGGAAAAGAAACACATTAGCTAACATATTGAAATATTATCTCAGTGTGGAGGAAAATACTATAACAATAAAACCATAGAGCTTTTATTGGTAAGTGAAACACATTCATCTGGTTAGCACTCACACTACCTTCACCATTATAATGTCTGGATAGAGAAAATGTTATTAAATTTGAGCCAAAATCTTTGTTATCTGGGTGCTGCTTATATGTAGGACTGACATGAGCTGCCAGTGGCACCTGGAAGCACATTATGAAACCCTGGACCAACAGGAAATGTGGGAAGCCAAAAGTAGTGAGAGGCAGCGGAAGTGAAGGAGTGCCGGTGAGGTCCGAGGCATGCCTTTGGTCATGGCTGGCTGTTGCACTCAAAATCAGTGAAGGCAGAGGGGCACATGAGTTAAGCAGGCAAGGGATATTGTGTCTAGTTCCCAGGACAGATCTCCACTAGGATCCCATCCTATGGTCTTCCCTCTCCAAGCCACATAATGTGCAGTGGATGAAGAACCCAGCCAGAAGGTCCCATGAGTGAGCCCCACAGCCTTAACGTGGCAGGGACACTAATTCCAGAAGCCAACTTCCTGGATCTGCCAAACAAGGGTTAGGTAAGTTGGGAACATTTATTTAGTTTCTTTTCCCCTGTACTTCTTAATGAATAAAAAGGATTAAATTATTGAGAGTATAGGAAGAAGTCTTTCTCTCCACCTCTGGTTTCCAGAACAAAATATTGTTCCTAAACATTACAGCCTTTTGTCCCACCCTTGCTCCTTACATCAGCGGCAAAGAGAGTTAGCTATTGGTGACCAGCTGCTATTGGTATACATAAAACCTTCCATCTGTTCTCACCTTCTACCTCACCTGGGTAAGAGAAAGACATCCCCAAGCCCATTCGGTAGCCTCTTCCAAGGTCCAGATTGCATCCAAGAGCATTAAGAAGTGCAGCATTAGAACACACCTAAGCTTTGTTCTCTGGTTTCCCTCATTACCTTAGCTGGTCTTTTATTTCCATTTGCCTCACTCTCTGCTCATTAGTCCCCTCACGCTCCACCAGTAATAGTGCCTCCCATCTATACTTCTCATAATGATTACTAAGGTAATAAAGATACAAAGTATCCAGAACATATTACATGCTCAATAAATGTTTGCTATAGCAATTGTCAATGGATATTTCACTTCTGTAAGTCATATAATCTCCTATTCTTTAAGTTTCCTTGACTTTAAAATGATGTTAATAACCACATAGATTAGGAAAATGTGCGTGAAACATGGTTATCACTTTATAAATAGCCCCCTTATGCCCTGCTTCAGCTAAAAGGTGTTAAACTTATAAAAGTATTTTCAAATCTTTTGCATGGTGCACGGACAGACAATAAACAATGTTGTACAAGCACTCAGCCACAGGATGGGTCTGTCAAACTGTCTGTGATATATGTCCTCATATGAGATAATTGACACTATATGTGCCCTTTTCCCAAGTCCTGCCAATTGTTCTTTCCTCTGAGTACTCTTGTAAATGACCTAAGTCTCATAGAGCTATGTCCACCCCTAATTTATCCTAAGTATAAGAGGGACTTGGCATTTTCTCACAAGCGGCACAGGACTTTAAGACAGGAGAGCCAGGCTCCCAAACTTGACCTGCCACTCACAGACCACATGATCTATCCCTGATTGTTTCAAAATGGTATTAACCATGAATTGCATCTCACAGGACTGCACTGAGAAGTATTGGTGGGAATATGCAAAGTGTTTCACAACAAGCATATAAAAGGTGCTATAAAAGATCTCTGCAATCTAAGCATCCTTTGTTATGAGTAAATCTAGGTTAATGAAATTTGGGTAACCACCTTGGTGGTGTGAGCATTTGTTCCAAAGAACCCAGGTTCAAGAAAATTGAAGTCATCTGTGCTTCTTTGAAATATGCAACAAACTGTCTTTGGCTGGAGTCAACTTACAAGACATCGGAAAGTTTGGAGGCTTCTATTTACAGATTTCATGGCTCTGGGAGATAGTGTGGCCATCATCACTAGTGGTAATATTAGCGTTGTTACTGTCCTCAGCCCTTCTCAGTCCCACACACTACATCAGTGCAGGTGGAAGGAAAATGCTATCTAAGACAGAAACTGAGTGGGAAGTGCTTCTCCTTTCTAAGGTAGCAGCGCAAAGTTTATATCAGCAATGGAACGTGCCACTGATTCTGCAACATGCTAGGGTGTCCTTTGGGTGGACTCACATAGGGCCCTTCAGCTAAGCCCACATGAGAAAGGAGAGGCAAAGACCGAGGAGATGGCCAACCTCCTAAGAGAAGTAAATGTTGAGTTTCCAAAGAGGAAAAGTGCAGAAAAAGAGTTTGGAACCTCAAAGAAAAAAAGGAGGAAAATGAAAGGGGTTTGAGAGAGAGGAGGAGAGGCACAAAGAATGGAGTATGGTGGTATGAGAGGCCCAGATGACATGGCAGAGGGACCCCTCTGCTGCTGGGACTGAAAGGCAGTGATTGCTCTGAGCTCTGAGCAACAGGAAAGAGAGAACTGGGAGTGGGTGGTAATTCCCAGTACATCACAAACTCAAGAATCTCTGAAATCCCTGGGAAGGAACAAACCCCAGGTGCGTGGATTCAGGAAACTATATTTAAATCTTAAAGCAAAGAATGATTCCAGGAGATGGAACTTAAACCTCTGGTGGATTTCTCAGCTATGCCATGAGTTAGTCTCTATTCCTTCTTAAACTTGAATTTGGAAGGTAGTGCAAAGGAAATGGAGATCTAGAGACACTGGGCAAGTAGGATTGTCCACTGGCTTGTAGGACAAGGTAGCTTGGCTAAGGGAGCGAGCGTACTGATTGTTGTTGTTGTTGTTGTTGTTGTTGTTGTTATTTTAGTGCTGCCTTAATCTGTTCTGTGGGCTCTCCTTCACTTAACCTTTAGCAGGATTCATGCAACTGAAGAGTTTTAGTGATTTTCAGCCATAAGAATGGTTCCTTTTCCAGGTATCAGGAAGTCTAATCCCACTGAATGAATCCTTTATTCTCAGCATCCTCTACCAGTTGCACCCACTCCTCTGAAAGGGGAAGGGAGGGACACAGCATTCCACCTTCCCCCTTGCTCCTGTTCTCCCTGCACTCTACCTGTTCTTGCAAGCTCTTCCAGAATCTAGACAGCAATGGAACATTAGGAGAAATCAACAAAAATTGTTTTTACTTAGTTTAAATATTTGAGGATCTAACTTGGCTTTTTAAAAGTCCTATTTAGGCAGGCATACAAATGCTAGCTATTTCTTATAGGGGGACATTATAGGGTTTTGAGTAGCTTCAACCCACACCATGAAGCAAGATCACAAGTTCACCCAGCACCAAGCCCATCACTACTTAGGGCCCCCTGTAATTGGTTAGCTAGGAACTGTACCACCCTCCCCTCTTTGCAGAAGGGAACAACGTCCAAGTGTTCTGTTACTTGGAATTTATGTCAAAGAAACCTACTCAAAAGATTACCAACTTTTTCCGCCATGCAGGGCTTATGTGAAAAAGGTCTGCAAGGCACCTCCAGGGAACATCCATAAGGACAAGCTCATACTGTGTGAGGAGGACACTTGTCATCCACTGTGATCCTACTAAAACGTAATTGACAATGATAGATAATGTCTACTCCAGAGGCCATTGTATTGAGTAAGTAAGCAAATAGATGCAAAGCTCCAGCAGTGGCTTTTTCCCCGTAATTCCCAATGTTAGCTATTACTTTTATTATAGTCCACAGCTATAAGTCCTCAGTCAGAACTCTGAAGCCGCAGGAAATAACCCACTTAATGTCATGTATCACTCAGATGTCTCCTAGTTCAATCACTTCATTTTCTAATGGGGAATCAGAGATCCGGAGACACTGGCACACAATCCAACCCTCCCTGATGCTCTGGCTTCTCAGTGTCCACAACACTCATTACCTGAATTACACATTTTGGAACATGATTGCATTTTGCTCAGCATTTGATGATAGTGTTACTAATCCTTTTTTTCTACAGTGGCATGCCGAATACGAGTTTTCCTATTTCATAAAAATTAAGACTTACAGCTGAAAACAAGGAAGTTTTAATTACCCACATTCTAAAGGGGGCTGTAAGTAACTAGGCCTGGGATCTCCTCGGGTTTACCAAGAGGTAAATGAGTCTGTCTTGTAAGAGCTTCAGGCATTCCACCCTCTTTCACATGTTATAAAAGGAAAACATAAAGAGAGAAGGGGCAGGAGCAATTCTCCTTCCAGATAGCATCGCCAGATAAAATGCGGGACATAGTCTAGTGTGAATTTCAGATATGCAGAAATAATGCCTCTATGTTCCAAATATTTCATAGTTTTGCTAAAAATATTGCATAGCTATACTAAAATATATGAGGAGTTTAGATGAAAATCCTATTTACCTGGTTGTCATGTATTTTTATTTGCTAAATCTGGCAGCTGTGTAGGGGAGGATAGAGTTTTGAGTAAGTGTACACTCCATCCCCTCTGAGATGGCCGGGCTGTAGCTGGGCATCCTCCTGCCTAAAAATATCACAAGAGCAAATACAGTAGGTTTTCTTTCTTTTCCTAAGGTTTCTAAATTGTGTTGCTGATTCAAGCTAAAAATATAACATTGCATAATGTGGCTGTCAATATATGTGGGGGAATTTTCTAAGATAATTATATTATAAGTGAAGAATGGTAGAAGCATAAAAAGGAAGATAAGATTCTACACTACTTGACTGTGATAAATTATGTATATGCAGTATAATACCTAGAGAAACCACTAAAATGACTATTAGAAAACATAAGCTCAAAAACTCCATAAATAAATCAAATAAAAATTCAAACAATGTTCAAATAAACTAAAGGTCAGCATGAAACTAGAGAAGTAAAAACTGAAAGAACAAAGAGGAGAAAAAAAAGCAGATTTAAAGTTGCACATATTAATTACATATAAACAACAAGAAGAATACCACTGCTGATATAACATGTATAATTGCACCAAGTCAAGTACAGAGATTGGAAGAGTAGGTAGAAAGCTTACTATATATATATATATATATATATATATATATATATATATATATGCAATCTAAAGGGAATCACGTTGAATATAATTATATATTTAAGTTGAAAGTGAAATAATAGAAAAAGGTACACCATGGCAATACTAATTGTAACAAAAAGCAGAAGTGGCCGTATTAATATCTTAGGAAGTAGACTTTTAAAGAAATAAGATATTGGCAGGGCCATTAATAAAAGAGTCAATTCACTAAGAAGCATAGCAATGATAAATATGGATACCAGACAAATTTTAACAATAGGGAAAGCAAAACCTGATAGACATGAAAGGAGAAATAGATGAATCAAAATTATAGTCAGAGGCCTCAATACTTCTCTCAAAACAATTGCTAGAACAACTAGAAAAGCCTCCAAGGATAAAGGAAAATGTTAACATATTATCAACCCACAGGACACTCTAGCCAATAACAACTAAGTGTTCTGTGTGCCCAGAAGATAGATGATATCATGGGATCTATGAGTCTGTTTGCCACTATATGAGAAAATACTTGAGGATATGTATTTTATAAAGAAAATAGCTTTATTTTGCTCACACTTAGGGAGGCGTAGATGTGGACCAGCATCTGGTGAGGACCTCCTTCAGCTGTGCCACATCATGGTGTGCAGCATCATGGCAGGGGCAAGTATAAGAAGGTTTTAACTATTTTCTTGTCAGTGTGACACAATGACCAACACCACCAACTTAAAGCAGAAAGAGTTTATTCGGGCTCATGGTTTTTAGAAGATTCTGTTGATAGTGCACTGGTTCCAAGGCAGGAAGGGCATGGTGGAAGAGTCTAGTGGAGGAAAGTTGCCCACCTTATAGGAACCAGGAAGCAGAGGACAAGAGACGGAGCCGGGAGGGAAATACATCCTTCCGTGTCACACCCTGTGGTGTTTTGGTGTTATTTTGCAAGGGGAACAATATAACATACGACACATATTTTATGATTATTTATAATAGTCACCCAGAGAATCATATACAAGAGAGTTCAGGAACTCTGTCCACACACTAAAGATCAAAGAATCCGGCTGAGGGCCTAGATCCCATGGTAATCCCCGGCGTGAGTCCAGCTGAAGACCTAGATCTCATAACAATGCCTCCCTTGAGTCCACCTGGAGGCCTAGAGCCCATAACAATATCTCACATAGGCCTGTTTCGTGGATCTTCCCTGCGAAGGCCCAAAGGCCAGTGGTGGAATCTAGTAAGTCTGTGCCAGCGGGATGAAGGGTCTGTGCTAGCAGGCTGAGGGATCTGCACTAGAGCCAGGAAGTGATACGCAAAGTAAGAACCAGAGCTCCCCTGAAGAGTACCACAGTCATCCTCAGCCACAGCGAGGTCCTGAGCTCCTCTGATGTGAAGACAGATGATTTCCCATCAGGGAAGCCAACGCAGCAAGCTTCTCCAGGAGACTGGCAGTGCACCATCTTCCCCTCCAGAGCCAGGAAGGAATGCTCAAAGTGAGGACCAGTGCTCCCCCAAAGTGAACCAAAGCTACTCTTAGTAAGAACAAGGTCCCAAGCTCCTCAGAGGATAAAAACAGCCAAGTTCAACAGGAAAGCTGGCATGGTGAGCTCCTCCAGCAGAACCAATAGCTCCTTACAGCTTCTTCCAGCTCCCAACAGCCTGCTCAGTTCCCGACAGTCTCACTTCTCCTCCAGTTTTGCCTCTTACACTGCTGGCAACAGTCCCCAGGTGGGCCTTCACCCCCAACACCATGCTTACTCAGTTCAGCTGGGTGTTACAAGCTGGCCACCAGTTGTCAACCCACCACACACTCCCAGTGACCTGCCTCTTCTGACTAGGCTCCTCCCCCAACAGCACCTTTAGCTATTGTTTCTTCAGTAGATTAATCTGCTGATGAGCATGTGCCCTTATGATCTAACCAGCATCCAAAAGCCCAGTCAGTGAACATAGGAATCTTACGATGGACATCCTAGATGGGAATATGACAAATTCAGAGAGAAGGAGAATGAATGTGAGACAGGAAGTTAGAAAATGATTGAGAGGTCAGGCTTTCTCTTTTATGTAGACTCACTTTCTAGATAACAATATGTAATATAACAACCACTGTTGATTACTATCATATTGTTTTAGCTTTGTTTTGTTTTTGTCTATGTTGTTTTCATTATTGTTTTTTAATTCTCTTTATTATAAAAAAAAAGAACAAACTCAGAGACCCATGACAACTACATTGGTTCTTTCCAAGGCAAGTTCCCCATACACTTGATCCCACATCTTAAAAGTTCCATCATTTTTTAGTACCACACTGGGAAACAAGCTTCCAATACATGAATCCTTGTGGAACAAACCACTCCTATATCGTAGCATGAGCTGTAAAACAAACCTCAACTAATTGAAAAGAATAAAAATCAAGTAAAGTATGTTCTCTGATCAAAATAGTCAGTAAAAATCAAAATGGAAAGCTAATAGACAATTCTTCAAATACTTAAAATGAAAACAGCATACTTCCAAATGACCTGTGAATCAAAAATGAAATCTTAAGGGAACGAAAAATATATTGAATCAAATGAGAATAACAAACAGTGTATAAAAAATGTTTGGGTCTTCGAGCAGTGTTGAGAGTGGAATTTATAGCACTAAATTCTTACATTAGAAAAAGAGAATTTTCAACTCCATAATCTAAGTACTTATCCAAGAAAAGTAGAAGAAAAAGAAACTTAAGTGAGTAATAATAAAGACAAGAGCAGAAATAAATAAAATTTAAAGGAAAAAGAGAGAGAAAATCAATAAAAGAATACTAGGGTCTTTTAAAAAGGTCAGTAAGATTGACAAAATCTTTCAGAATTGACAAAGAAACACAGGAGAGAGAATCCAAAATTTTTCACTATAACAATAAAGCAAGAATAACACTGCCAGTCCTGCAAACAAGAGGATATTATGAGATTCTATGAGCAAGTCTACACAAATTAAATTTAACAACTCATATGAAGTGGTTCCATTCCTGAAAAAGTATAAAGTAACAAAGCTTACCCAACGTGTACTAAAAATTCTGAAGAGTCCAATGCCTCTTAAGTGAATTTAATTCATAATTAAAGCTACTGAAAATAAATCTCTAGACTCTCATGGTTTTAGATAATTCAACCAAATGTTACAAGAAAAATTAACATGAAGTCTATCCAATCTCGCACAGAATGAAAAGAAAGTAACTTGTAACAGTTCACTGTGAAGCCAGTATTACATTCATATCAAAATCAAAGAAATTATAAGAATAGAAAATACAGACCAATATCCTTCATGAATATAAGTATGAAAATTCTTAACTAAATGCTAGTAACTGCACTCAGCAGTATATAAATGGAATTACATACCATGACCAAATGGAGTGTATCCCAAGGATATAAAGACAGCTGGAGTTTTTTTAAAAAAATCAGTAGAACCCACAATATTAACAAGCTGCAAAGGAAAAATCACTTGGTTATAAAACCCACTTATGACATAAAACAAAATCTTCGAAAAATAGAATAGAGAGCGTGCTCTTCAACTTGGTAAAGAATATCTACAAAATAATTATACCTAATATGGCATAAGACAGTGATTTCTCCTAAGATCGGAAATAATGCCAGGACACAAATTCCGACCCCACTCTTTACCATAATGCTGAAAATTTTAGCTGGTATAAAGAAAGGATGAAAATAAATGAAAAAAATCTTTAAAAATATGTCCCCATATCATGAAATCATGTCAATGAATACATAATTTCCTAAAACTAATAAACAAGTTCATCAAGCACAAAGGATACAAGATCAATATACAAAAGTCAACTCTATTTCTATGTACAAACAATGAGCACATAGACACCACAGTTTACAGTATCATTTGCAATTTTTTAAAAACTTATTTTGGTGTCATTCTTAATTACATACAAAATACCTATGTGAGCGCTAAAACATATGGATGAAAAGAATTTAAGAATCAAAATTAATGGAGAGAGATGTCATTTCTATTGATTGCAAGATTCCAGAGTAAATGTGTCAGTTACTCCAAGTTGATATACATGTTTAATGCAATTTGCTGTCAAAATCCTGGAAAGATTTTTGTAGATACAGACATGATTGTTCCTGAATTTATATAGAAATGAAAAATAATATGAATAATATAGTAGGTCAAACGACTCACCTACCCTACCCCCAAGATTTTTCCATGCACTGATCCAAAGAAAGAACCTGTAAATGTATTAGTTCACAGGGCAAGGGGTATTAAGGTAGATGGGATTAAGTTTGCTAACCAGCTGACCTTAATGAAATGAGTTACCTTGGATTATCCAGGTGGGACCAATGTAATCACAAATATCCTTAAAAGTGTAAGAAGAAATAGCAGTGTGAGAAATTCAGCCCAGTGCTGTTGGTCTCAAAGATGGAGAAAGCGATCCATGAGCCAAAGAATGTGTCTATCTTCTAGAAGCAGAAAAAGACAATACAGTGGATTTCCTCTAGCACCTCCAATAGGGGCTTGGCCTCCTAACTTCTTGAATTTAGCCCAGTGAAATCCATTTGTTTAATTCCTGCCTTATAAAATAATAATTACATACTATTTAATCTATCATATTTATGATAATTTAGCATAGAAGTTATATGAAAATAATACAATTAGCCAGAATAGTTTTTGAAGGAAAAATAAAATGAGAGAAGCCACCCTATCTCATATCAAGACTTACACAGCACTGATAATCAACACCATTATGGTAGGTTATACACACAGATCAATGAAACAGAGAACTGAGAGTTACCTCCACACAAGCATGACATGTTAATTTTTGACAAAGATGCAAAAGCAATTTAATGGAGGAAGCAGTTAGACAGCTAACATAAACCATACAGTTCCATCACCTTGATGCTTTCAGCTTCGTGATCATAAAAGGAAAAACTGAAAAATTAGACCTCAGCAAAATTAACACACTTCCCCCTTTGAAGTACCTTATTAAGAAGATGAAAGGATAATCTATAACCTACAAAAAAAATATTTGCAAGCCACCTATCTGACAAGAGACCAGAAACTGAAATGTATGAACAATTCTAAAAACTCAGCATTAAAAAACTAATTAGAAAAGAGACTAAAGTCATAAAAATACACATCACCGAAGCGGTACAGATGAAAAAATATTCCATGCCACTATTTGCAAGTGGGAAGAACCCTAATAGATGGAGGGGGAGGAAGGAAGGGGAAGGGAAGGGCACATAAAAATGATTAAGATGTGTCACCTACATGTAGCACCTCCCCATGAAGAATATAATCACTATGTACTACATATATTAATAAAAATATAAATTTTTAAATAAATAAGTAAAATATACAAATTAGCTTGGGCCTATACAGGGTCAGGATCATCCAAGACATTGTCTTACCCCGCCATCCCTTAATCCTCTGGGAGGTACTAAGTGGCAGTAGCACATGGGAATGGTCCCTAGCAGACAATCTCCCCAGGGCTTTTCTTGAGTAGATGTGGTACTTCAGAAGCATGGCCATGGGGTTTGCTTGGCTTGCTTATCTTTTTCATCATAGATCTGCCTGTGAGTAGATACTGACCATGAACTTCTCTTTATTGACAAGAACTTTTGGTGTTGGAGTCTCTACCTTCAAATTTCACTGTATTTTGGACTTCCGGGAAGATGGCGACCGGTTAGGCAGCAGAGAGAGAACCTCCCAGAGGATTACCACCCAAACAATGAAATATAGCAATATGAAGACAGAAATGAGGACTTCCGGGAAGAAGACGACCAGCCGAGAGAGCGAGTGCGGAGGGAAGAACGGCTTCAGTTCCTGAACCCGACAGAGAACGCACTACTGGGACAAACTGCGCCAAACAGGGCAGCGCTCCGGGATCCCACTCAGAACCCCACCCCCGCAGCCAGCGCTGCGCAAACTGGAGCAACAGCGACCGGCCGGCGGGATTTCTGAGTCGGGGAAAATCTCCATCCAGGGAAAAACACCTGAACGGCACTCCTGTCTGCACGATCACAGGGTGAGTTAAGTGCGTGCTCTAACCGGTTTTTCCTGAATCGGGAAGAAGCTCAGCCCAGCGAGAG